>QVRM01005107.1:100000-141627 GCA_003439945.1 Dermanyssus gallinae
ATGCAGTTAAAAAAAAACAATA
The DNA here is from genome assembly GCA_003439945.1 of Dermanyssus gallinae. NCBI lineage: Eukaryota > Metazoa > Arthropoda > Arachnida > Mesostigmata > Dermanyssidae > Dermanyssus > Dermanyssus gallinae. The sequence goes on from QVRM01005107.1 coordinate 100,023, forward strand.
GTGATTTCATCAAGTATTTATACGAAATATGAGACACATGCAATTTGCTCACCACACAACTCACAGTTTTAGTTATTTAATTATAAAGAAGTACCTGGAAAGTCGCACAGAAGCAGTGCAAATGTGCCGTTTTTGGCTTGAAGTACAAACATTTGCAGTTGCTTGCCCGACGTGTCTACAGGTATTTGTGTAGCTATCTGGTTCGGAACTCAGTTCGGACTGGTAATTGCGCAAACCTATAGCATCCGCAATTGTGTTGAGGCCTACATCATCTGTCAATCTTCGATGTTAGTATGACAGGCCGGGGGCCCCTTACGTCCTTCTTCTTCGGGCTAGGCCCTTCCGGGCCACGATTAATTTAAACCTATATAATGCGAATTGGGAAATCGCACGTAGACACCTGCACGCTTTGCACGTCAAGACACCCGGACGGTGTCAACCACGGTGTGTCGCCCTGCTCCGCCCTGGCCCAGGTCCGCAGCAACTCGACGTATTGCTATGCAGGTGGATCGACACGGGCCATTGTCGATCGCATGATGACGGATGCCACCGCGTGAGCGGTGGGCGTCTATTATTCAGAAGCTATTATGCGCGATAAGGGGCTGTTGGAGAACGCTCGCTGCGCACGCTACGGGGGCGCACAGGTGTCATTGGGTGGTCGAGATGAGAGTGCCCCGCAAGGTGCTATGGCAACCTAGCCTTTCGCAGAACGGCTCGACGCATCCCTTCGGGTTCGTGAGCTAAGGACACGATGAAATTCATAAGAGCCGGTGGAGCACGAGGCTCCCCTCGCACGGTCTCGAAGTATTGCCACATATTTCCGAACTCTGGCGGAAGGGGGTAGGGACGATTAATGTTTTTAGACGATGAGAGCCCACTCTAGGTGCTGTTGGTTGCCAGCTCCAGCATTGCATTCGAGTTATCAAATTTCTGATTTGAAAAGACTTCTATTGATTTATGTTTTGACTTTTTATTGCCTATTAGGTTCTGAGTACTACTGCTACCTTGTTAAATATGTTTTATGTTGTTCTTAGGTTTGTTATCGACGCTGCTTCCCTAAGCTACTAAGACGGATCAAGTCATTTATCAAATAATTACATAGACTTCGTTGTTGTAACTGATTTGTGTTTACCGTAATTGACGCCATTAATACGCCATTTTTGTAATAATATGAATAGGATATAATTTGTTTAACGCCGGTTTGCCACAGACTTATTCTGTGGCTGTTACTATAAGAGTCATCCGTTAACTACTATAAGAGTTATCCGTCCGAAATTATTTTATTTTCACGAAATAAAATAATTTCGGACGGATAACTATTAGGTAAGTCAAAAAGTTCGTCGGCGTTTTTACCCAATTTTAAAGAGCCTTATTTATGCAGACAACAGTATTTTTATTCAATGATATATTGACCATTTTGCTCGATAACCTTCGCCCATCGCCTCGGTAGATCCATGATTCCTTTCTCCCAGAACGTCTTGTCCTTCTCGTCGAAATATTGAGTGAGATGATTTTTTATAGCCTCCAAAGATTCAAATGTTGTGCCATCAAGGGAGTTCTGGAGAGACCTGAACAAGTGATAATCAGATGGTGCGAGGTCGGGACTATAAGCTGGGTGCAGCAGCACATCCCAGTCAAACTACGCCAATTTTTACCGGGTGGCCAAACTTTTGTGTGGTGTCGCCTTATCATGTTGAAAAGTGACGCCCCACCTGTTTGACAATTCCGGGCGCTTCGTTGCTACTGCAGCCTTCAAATCTTTGAGTTATCTGCAGTAGACGACGGAGTTGATCGTCTGACCCATTGGAAGCAGCTCAAAATACACGACGCCCTTACAGTCCCACCAGCAGCACAGCATAACCTTCTTCTAATGAATTTCGGGTTTAGGGATAGCTGCGGCCTGAGAACCTCTGGGGACCCAACTTCTTTTCTGTGTTACGTTTCTGTAGAGTATCCATTTTTATCGCCGGTTATCAATCTCCTCAGAAATGGCTCATTCGAGTTCTTCCGGAGGAGTGCGTGACAGGTATCGACTCGCCCTTCAAGCTGCCTATCATTGAGGTCGTGTGGTAGCCAGATATTCCGCTTGCACATGAAACCTGCATCATGGAGGCGATTCCAAACGGTTCCGTGGGAGACTCCCGTTACATCTTCAATTTCTTTTATGGTCAAACCTGGGTTCGAAGTAACCAGGCTTATGACTTCATCGGTCTCCACAACATTGGGTCGTCCTGACCTCGGTTCATCTTCGAGATTGAAGTTTCCAGCTTTAAAACGGGCGAATCGCTTTTCGACTGTGGATTTGTGTACTGCGTTTTCGCCGTAGACTGCATATATCCTCCGGGTTGTTTGCGCTGCACTTATGCCTTCGCGGTAGGAGAACAACATAATGTGTCGAAAATGCGTATTTTTGTCCTCCATTTCAAACAGCTGCCAATTCCGCAAACGAAACGGTAAAGTTGGAACCGGTATACCGTCGCGCCGCCACGGGCCTGCTCCTGAATGTAAACACCCAGCCGCTCTCTCAGGCGGCCCTGCTGTATATAAACCATTTTGATTTAACTATTAATTAATTGATTGAACTAACAATTAATTGATTAAACAATTGTATTGAATGTGGAAAGGCCAAATGAAAAAATGTCTCTATTACTAACAATGGGCAAACTGGTAGTCACCACTTGCCTAACTTAGGGTTAGTTCAACTTCAAAAAGTTCCCCTTATAGAAGCCGTATTCCGTCGTTAAATGTCAAGTGACAGACTCTGACGCAAAAGATCTAATGACCTTGAACCTCTGGTCAAAGGACTTAAAACTTTGCCAACGCGCTGGATCATCCTATGTGAAAGGAAGTTAGGACATCCCAACGTCACAAATGCTAATGGGAAAAACTGGAAGCAAGCATGTGTTTTAAACGACGATGGTCCGCTACGGTCGTAGTCTATTCTTACTGAAAAAAATTGAGTTGGGTCACGGCGGAAAGTTCCTGAGAGTAAAAACCAAATTACATCTGAGTGGACCCATTGGCGTAAAATTATATTTTCTCACTATTACAAAGGAATGAACATGATTTCCTTGGCGGCGAACACTTGTGCTGCCTACGAGTTTTAGGCTATATGCGATGGTATTGCAATGGGGTGGTTCGACGGCTTTTTATTGAGAAAATTTAGTGTCAAGGATCGATAACGGGCGTTTGGCCTTTCCACATTCAATACAGATGAAATCGTTCACCTTAGCGATAGTATTACAAGTTTACAGTCAACAAAATCGTTTAAGTGTTCTGCATTAATTACTTTCCTTGTAAATTGTGGCTACACGAAACGCGTTGAAGGTAACGATGCGGCCTAAACAAACTGAAAACGGGATGAAGAACCGGCCTAAATTCCTCCGCTCTTCCGCGCTGAAAATGAACAAAGAAGGCTACTCTCTGATTTGTGAAACGGATCGTCTGTGAAGCGGATCGTCTGTAAAACATAACTTGCGCAGATTAGTCGCAAGAACCGGACCCAACACCCTTTGCTAAAGCGGAATCCTACGCCGGGAAGGATGCTGTGTGTCTGCTGGAATTTGGGAGACGTGGCCCATTTTCGTGAACATTTCCGTGAACAGACGTGAACATTTCCAGATTATAACGCTACCAACATTGAGTTTGAAAAGAAGAAAAGAAAGCTTTAATAATAAAAATTTGAACAGACAATAGCTGTCGGTTGATATTCACCTGCATGAATGCGATCCGTATGCTCATCTATATCTAGTTGTTAGTGTTCGTTACTAACAGTTGTGTTATAGTTGGTAACTTCCAGCTAACAATACTGATTGACTTTGCTACCGCTGATGATGCCGTCAGCCAGAATTCACCTGAAGCCTTACAACTTCTATCGCATGTACGTCAACTTTAGTCAACTACTACCTTTTTACAATACAAAATACGTTATATTCTGATTGCCAGCAATTGCCATAGATTAGAATAATCTGACTGAAAATATTATTGTTGTAAAGAATGTGATTATTGAGCTCTTTCGACTCGACTCCGTAGGGTCGCATAACTATCGTGTGGTTGTAATCTCGCTCGATACTCTCTCGGTAGTCCCCGATGATGGCATGTTAGGTTGTCTGTTACTGAACTAACCTTGTTAGTTAGTTTGCGTGTCATTCGCCGTGTTGTCGCCATGTGTCAGCGTAACTTTGTTCAATGTCAATTCTTCTGATTCGTTAAAAATTAGTTGTCATTACCAGATAAGTGGACTCGGCCGCTTTCCCGCGTCTGTCATGATTCGCCTTCACCCGGCCTGGAGAGAAGGTGTGTGCTGCTGGTCGACCGGAAGACGGTGCGCGCAACAATTTTCGACTTTGAAACCGTATCGGTGCCAATTTTCAATTTGGACTAAAAAAATTTACGACATTATATTTTGTCGCCGTGTTGTGATCTCTATGGAACCTTTATCAACACTTCTCTCTTTCCACGGGCGAGTATCAATTTAATAAAAATACAAGGCTACAAAAGATCGTTAATTTCCCTCATTTGTGGTATGGAGTGACGGCTTCTTCTCCGCTTTTTAATTATCGCAAGCAAATATTCGAAGACACGTGGCACAGCCTTAATATTGCGACAATACAAAGTTATTAGCTTCTAGTTAATACGTTGCTTCACCATCGGTTTTGCTGTTCGAGCCTACTTGGCCAGCAAGAATAAATTACACCACATAAATTTGTCCACTAACGTATCTTCGGAGCACAGTGACAGCACAACCGTCGCATAGAAGGGCCGCAAATCTTTTTTCAGGGTTGCCATTTTATCGTCAGCAACTGAGAATCGCTCCATCGTCCCCACCAGCGTCATCGAAACGCCGAAAAGTTGTCCACTATAATTGTCCCTTATTCACCGTTCGCCGACGCGATGTAACCCGATGGCTTTGATCGGCTATCATTCCGCCCTGGCTACACAGTGGCATTTCCCACAGGAATGTCGGTAACCTAAAAAATCCTAACTATGTAGGGGGAGAATGATGTAAAAAATTTGCGCATTGTAATTTATACTCTCCGGCTGTACAAATATATATATATACATATATATATATATATATATATATATATATATATATATATATATATATATATATATATATATATATATCCCTTTAGTAAATGCAATTAATTACTACAAATATGTACATATTTATATAATATTATGTTCATGCAAAAGTTTTTACTGTTTGACTCGAGGGGACACCCTCCAAGCAACACCAACCTAGCAAAATGTAAAGAAGTTACGATAGAGCGACTATTACTGCACAACTTGGTAAGCTCTGCTTAGGCACCGGAAACTTAGTTGTTTTTTGAAAAGGGCTAAACGTAAAACTTGACATTCTGAATGTTCTTCTGTACAAGGTTTCGGAAAAAAAAATCCAACGCTAGCTTTTTAAAGATAAATTACCTATTTACGAGTGTAGCTTGTCAAAACATTTTCACTATCTTTGGAGATGACACAATTAACAAACGGACCTGCCGATTTGACTCTAAAGTTCGGTGGCGGAGATTCCTAGCGCCGCCCGTACAAAATGGTAAGAAGTGTCCGCCTTTCAAACAAGGAGGATGAATCTAACGCTCAAGAGGCCCAGAAAGAAACATCGGCGATCTTCCCAAGGCACCTCCATTCGACCGCGCCCCATGCCTGGACGCCCCAAAGACCAATGAATAGGACCTCCCAGAAGTCCACCCGCAAGAGGTGAACATTAACATTCACCTGAACGGTGATACGACGTTCTGCGCTTAAAGGCGCAGCAAGGTCCGACAATTACCAGTGGAAGACTCTCTAATGAAGTTGATTAAGTAACCATTGTCAGAACGCTCACAAACTTGAAATGACTTGGAAATTTTGAAAGTTGGTTGGAAAGTTGGCCCACAAACTGAACAAATTAGCGCGTTGCCCGCCTGGATGTCTCACCTCAATCGTCATCGCCACGCTTGTGGAATCGTTTAATAACTTGCAATTAGAAATAAGTTGTCTGCGAGCACGTAGGCAGGCAGAGATTTTGGTTCCCAGAGTCAACCCAAGCGACGTGTCCACTCAAATGAGATAATGCTGTGTTGTTAGTAAGATATCAGAGGTGTCATTCACTTTAAACTTCTAAGAGGTAATCAGTTGATCAACACAGATCGCCACTGCCAACAACTCTAACGAGTTCAATAAAAAAAAAAATCTGACCTCGGCTAGAAACTTCGTCGGCCGTCGGGAAGGAGCGTCGACCATATTCTCCGTACCTTGCACCTTTGCACTATTACTGATTTCGGCCTTTCCAAGGCCTTCGAGGACGTACAAAATTAGTCCGGTACAGCAGTCGCCTTTACATCAGTACGAGATTTTGTATAGAACCCGGCTGAAAATATTTGCGTGCATATACACTGAAGTAGTCGGCCTAATGGTACACCCTGCCATTTTCGTGCGCCACCTCCTTGGTTAAGACTTTTTTTATTTGGGAGGTTTCGGAAATGTTAATGCACATGCGTCACGAGCAACTAGCGTAACCAGTGTAGGACTCATACCCACTAAAACCGTGTTCCTCCCCACGCCCCCGGGCTCGGCATTGCTTTGACAATACTTCAAACACAAAAAAAAAAACGAAAAAAAAGGTTGGCCTAATTGACAGGATACTGTCAAACGACTTCATTCAAATGAGTAATGTCAATATGGACAACTGCTTTCTCTACGGTTAAGGATGCGAACTTGAGGCAACCTTGATGCCAAAAATCATCAATCATCTAAGCAACCACAACCCGGGCAGTTTCAGACCAGACTAAATAGCACATGGACGGCTTACAAACAAAGCAAGTTTGTTACAAACAGGCTGCGACGTGGTACAAACAGGCTGCGACAAGTCATATGTATTTATGGAGTTGGCTTTCTCCGACTTTATTTTCCACTGTTCTAGTCGGGCGGCTAGACGAGACTAAGTTTGTAAGCGCTTCACCTTTTGAATTCCTCAGAAGAGCCATGAACCATGTGAATGTGTAACCATTGTGCACTAAGTGCCAATCTCGTTTTGCGCCCCCTGCCTGGCAATAAGATGATTGCAACCAGCACTCAGAACCTTGGTATATATATATATATATATATATAAATATATTGTCGTCAGATATATGCGTACTGTATTACATGTAAGAATATTCTAGTTGATTAAATGCGCGTGTAATAGGGTGCAGAGATCGAGCCCATAAGTGTTTGCAACTGGTCCATAGACGTCTTAAAGCGCCACACGTGCGGCAATGCGTAAAATGTTTACATGCGTCGAAGCCAAAAAATAAGGTGTGTGAAAGTGAAGATATGTGGAAGTGTAAGAGAGACTCGAAGGAATGCTTATTTTTGCTTGAACTGTTGCAATCCACGCGTAGTGGCAGTTGTTTCTCGTTTTTTTTTTTACTTGTATATACTTAAATATGTGAAAACGTCACACATCGTTCAGGTCTCAGCCGTGTCCAGTCTAGCAGAGTTCCACTCACAATGGCGGCGCTACCCCGCTGTATGGTCAGCGATAGTATCAGGGGTAGGTATTGGACAAGTCTGGTGTCGATAACGGTTGCATCCCACACGCACCCGCATACGACCTACCCCGAACGACGAACGGATCATTCAGTTCGGTCTCTTTCCATCATTTCGGCAGATGCCAGAAGGCTCGAGAATGTGAGGGAATCTAGCAGATCTTAAGACTTAGCTAAATGTGCCATTAAGTGCTATGTTTTGGGCTCGACGGCCCGAACTTAAAGTGCAAGAGGGGCCATAATATGCCTGTCTCCCCACTTGATCGCCGCATCTACAATGATGGGGGAATACGAGATGAGTGAGTACTGGAGTAACCCTGCAACCATTTTTGCGAAGGTCGCTCAGAGTCTTGTCTTGGTAACCGTAGTAGGACATGGTCGAGGAGATGCGCAAATGCTTTTCCCGGAGTGGGGTCGACCAGCTTTTCTGGGGAAGGGTGTCAGTGGGTGTAAATCTGTACAGGAAAGCCAATCTCTCGAATAAGGCTACCAAAGTAAAAATCTGACCCTCGTCACATGTACCATCTAGCAACTGTGTGACCTTTTCCAATGCCTCCTACACAGAGAAGACTATAGCATGATCAGCCAGCCAACGCGAAAGCATCAGGCATATCCAGTTCCCCTAAGAATATGATAGGTAGAGCCCGCAAACCTAAGTCGAGGGTGAAGCGTACGTCGGAGAGTATCTCTAGTTGATTAAATCGCTTGCTGAAAGCTCGCAGATCCTTCGTAGAGTCAAAACAGATAGCTCTCCTAAGTAAGTGAAACACCCGACCCATTCAAAAGCACGATATCAGTTGGTATATTCCGCGATGAAATCCCAGCGATAGAAGACGGCTGACGGCTAACTCAAGCTTTATTCAGAGTGGGCAGAGCGGAACTCCGAGGGGTTAAAAGTCACTTTTGTGGACGACCCTACAACCGGGATGGAGGTAGCTTCGATATATCCGGGGAGATCATGGCGCTAGACATCGCATTGTCGGAGGGTTAGATATTGGTCACTTAAGTTCTCAAAACCCCGGACTCTGCAAATATTTTCGATTACCGTGGCTAAATAACCCCCGAGCAGACCGTCATCCTGAGGACACTATAAGATGTCGCCCACGCACAGCCAGTACAAGGGCGGACCTGAAGAGTCCCCTTGTTCAAGAGGCTCCTTAGATATTCTGTGCATATTTTTATTCCGTCGACGTATAACGTAGTACACTATTAAATGTAGATATGTATATTAGCACTATATTTTAGAAGTGTCTCTGTCGATGTAATATATATATATATATATATATCTTGGTAGGTTGCGGAACTTTTCTTTGTTGATTCACGAAGTTAGATGCTTCTAAAAGAAGGGGTTGCGCTTTAAAAACAACAACAAACAGATTTCAGCAAAAATGCTGTCTATTCGTCATATTTTGGGTCGGCCATCTCACCTTACTGACTTAAACCTGTCACTAACACTATCATTTTTGACGCAACAAAAATCACACGTGCATGCGGAAATAGCAGAAATACTACTCCCCGTTTTGTGGTCGTTAAGTGGAATGAATGGTTGAAAATAACTAGGTGCAGTTGGAATGAGCCGGTGCTAGCTGGTGGCATATTGAATGTATTTCTTAAGAAGTGGGCCATATTACTTGACCAGGAAATTAATGACCTAATGGATGATCTATAAGCTGTATGTAGTTGGTCGTGATTAACATTCCTACTAAATATAAGGTTGCCATAACAGCCAGACGCAGTTTCAGAGTATAGACGCATGGATATGTACATATATATATATATAGAGAGAGAGAGAGAGAGAGGAGGGGTTATTTTTCCTGTTATTTTTTCATTCTGTTTTATTATGAGCAAATCTTGGTGATGTAGGACATGGAAAAGTGACGACCTTAAGAAATGGCTAAATTACAGTACACACAGAACTTCATTGTTAAATCAGATGACTGTTTGCCTTAACGATGCCTCTCATAGGCGAACTCTGATAAAGGCCTCATGGGGCAACTGCCGCATAGCTCGGATGGAATGCACTGACATAAGTAAGCAAGAGACAATTAAATTAAATCCCATCGAGTGTTTATTAGATGTTTAAGGTTCTAATAGTTTCAAGGCACGATATTTGATAAGCTATTCCAAATATGTCGCTATAAGAAATGTGAATTGTTAATTTTACTGACGACGAAGTCAAAGCCGCACTTATATCGAAGCAAAACGGACAATCAGCAGGACGTGATTGTATTCTCTCTGAGCACCTGAAGCCTAACATCGACGCTTTGTGCCCTGTTGTAACAAAACTATACAAAAATTGTGTTCTACTTGACAAAATCCTTGAGAAGCGGTAGAAAATCTATCTACAGCTTATATTTAAGCGACAGGGGGATGCAACTGACCCAAACAATTATAGGGGCATGGCACTTAGAAGCGTCTTTTACAAGATATTAACGTCGTTCATCGTTCGTCGATTGCACTTTTGCGTAGAAGATAGAATCCCGCCAGAACAATACGGTTTTTTAAAGAGGCTAGCGACGTTAGATGAATTTGTTTAGAATCATGCAACACAGACCCTAACAAGGAAATAACATGCACTACGTTTATTTATTAAAAACTAAAATTTCAATTGCCTGCCAAAAAACCTTTTTATAAGAAGCGCTTCGCAAAAGTTTTAACATAATAAGCCCCCTTTTTAACATAATTCATAATATATCAGCTTCTTACTCTTATACTTGCCGATTTTGTCGATTATATTCGAGAAGAGTTCCAGAAGTTGTGATGTACGCAGATGACATAGTGGTCGCTCATCACGACCTGGGTGCCATCAAGCGCATCACTTCTCTGGCGGAGGTGTTCCTTGTCTCAAGAGGGCTGGAAATAAACGCCATGAATACCAAGGCTATGAAATTCAGAAGAGGAGGTCGATTTGCTGCTAAAGACGTTATACGTTGTGGCCGCCAATCCTTGGAATTTGTTAACTCTTTCCGGTATCTGGGGCTTCGGCTTCATTATACTGGGACGACATTTACTGCTCGCATCGTCGAGACAGCGCGCACAGCCCTAATTTCTCTTTATGGAGAGGTAGGCGATGTCCGGCGACCGTCCGTCCCGACGGCAGTGGCGCTTTTCTGCCTCAAGATTGTTCCGGCGCTGATGTATGGTCTTGACAGAGTATGGGAACACCTCACTCGAGCAAACGTTGGTTTGCTTGAAAGTGTTTTACAATGTACATGAAGCGAGTACTTTGCCTGTCAATGCGGGCAAGGAGCCGCTTTGTGTACCTAATGTCAGGCTGTGCACCAGTTGTTGAGATAATTCGATTGAGGTGGAAGACGCCGCGTACAGTACCATTCGACAGCTTTATCTCGGAGTGGGAAAATAAAGTTGAACAAGTCCGACGAGAGGTCGGAGACCTGGATATTTTCAGGGCCTCTTACCTCTGGTCTGGTCTTGCATGTGACAATCGCCACGTCTATACCAGATACATAATTCATGGCTGTCATCACCTCGTTTGTTCGAATACGAGCTTCCACGAAGAGTACACCGAGTGCGTCTGTCGACTGTGCTCTCAGGTGTGTACGAAGTTTCATGCGTCTGCCTGCCTGGCCCTTGCGGAGAGATCACTGCACTGCCTCTCTCGAATAACATGCGAGCAGCTGACTGTATAATTGTATAATCTGTATAATTATGTTATATGCATACTCAATATGAGTGAAATAAATACGATGATAATATATCAGCTAGTTAATTTCTATTTATTTTGTATGTAACTGGACTCGCAGACTTACTGCGTAACCTTAAAGCTCATTTTGCATTTTATTTCAATGCTTTTTACCAAATAAACATTTTAGCAAATTTTCGTAACCATTTACAGTTTTATCTCAACAAAACTGCGAAGTAGTGCGAAGAAAACAAGCTCAATATTGGCGCTAAAAAGTCAAAAGTCTTACGTTTTTCAGAGGAGGATTATGCGCGGACAGGAATCATGGTCTATCAGTATATGGAAAACTACTATAATCAGTTAGCCGCTTTGCGTATTTAGGCGTCAAACCAAATCCCAGGCTTTCTTTTAACAGGCATAGCAAGGAGATACAAGCAGGAGCTACGCCTGCAATGTTTTTGTAAGGCAATATGCATGATATGAACGTAAAAATAACAATAAATTGCTTTTAACTCAAACTACATACTGCCTTTCTACAAATGCACCATACTTGACCACGAGCCATTTAAAGTCTAGACAAGCTGAAGGCCTGCTATGTTAAGCGTGTATTACGGCTTTCAAAGTGCGCGTCGGCAACACTTGCCTTAGAGGTGTGGGGAGAGGGATAATTGAAGACCTAGCACTTAATAACACACCGTTTACAGCGCATGATTAAGACCTATATCGCGCCTATAAAGAAAACAGACATTTAACATTCGTAGCTGAGAACTATACTTTGATGGTATGGCCTTTTGTTCACAGAGATGCAAAAGAGCCATGTAAGGAAACCACTCGCTAATCTAGCGAGTAACTTGGCACGGATACCACCATAACACATGCATGAAGCTCAGCTGCTTTAATATTAAAGAGTGTTTGTAGCCTTTGTAAACAGTGTAATATTAGACCCTATCATATAATTGTATGTGCAGAATTGCGGAACGTCCTTATTATCCAAAATTAAAAACATAGTCTGAGCTCAAAGTGTTGCATTGTGACACCTTGTGAAACATGAGTCAACTGTCTACCAATTTTGTGATGAAATAAGTACTGAATTGAGAAGAAATGCGATTAGGTATTTGCAGGAAAAAGCACGCACTGCTTCCGTTAGGCTAGTTTCTGTCTGATTGAATTTAGAAGTTCTGTTTGATACTCTCGAACGGATACCTGGACTCCAGCAAAACTGGCCGTAATAGTTACCTAAAACGCGCGTGGAATACAGGCTGCAATCACTATTGTAATAATAGCCAAAGTAATATACCAGGCAGAATGAAGAGTAACAGACAGAATGAGCTGGTATCGAATCTTTGGATGTAGACAAAATTCATTCTACTACCCATGGCTGGGTGCGACATTGGGATCAGGCACAAATCGCGCGAACGCGAGAGGTCGGGGCAAAGCCCCGGCTTTTCCACAGCCGTGGCAAACGTGTATGCAGACCTAAATTGCTTGATAAGTTCAAACACTAAGGCTCATTAGTTTGATGCTGCTCGCTTTTGGCATGCGCATTGAAGTGTGCACTTGCTGGCGAGATATTCCACCTGCTGTGTAGCAAAGACCTTCTGGAGGAGAGCACGCTTCTAGGCACCGTCATTTAAGTGTGTGCGACGAACCTACACTACCTGAATTGCCGATAAGTGGGACAAAATTTCGGCGTCTGGGAAACCAACTCATCATCATCGCATTTATTTCACTCCTAAATAGTATGCATATAACATTTGCACGTTTACAGTTGTCACCTGCTCTCGGCATGTTATTCGCGAGAGGCGGTGCAGTGATCTTTTCGCAAGGGCCAGGCAGGCAGACGCATGATACTTCCTACATGCTCGAGAGTTGACAGACGCACTCCGTGAACTTCTCGTGGAAGCTCGTATTCGAACAGACCAGGTGATGATAGCCATGAACTATGTATCGGGTATAGACGTGGCGATTGTCACATGAAAAACCCGACCAGAGATGAGAGACATTAAAAATATCCAGGTTTCTAACCTCTCGTCGGACTTGTTTAACTTTATCTTTCCATTCCAAGATGAAGTTTTCGAATGATACTATACGCAGCATCTTCAATCTCAATCGAATTATCTCACCAGCCGGTGCACAGCCTGATATTAGGTACAAAAAGCGGCTCCTTACTCGCATTGATAGGCAAAGTACTCGCTTCATGTACACTGCAAAACACCTTTCAAGCAAGCTAAAATTTGCCCAAGTATAGTGTCCCCATGCTCAAGACCAGACATCAGCCTTGGAACAATGTTTGGGTGGAAGAGTGCCACTGCCATCGGGATGGACAGTCGCCGACCTCTCCACAAAGAGGAACTAGGGCTGTGCACACGATGTGCGCAGTAAAGGTCGTTCCAATATAATTAGAGCCAAAGCCCCAGATACAGGAAAGAGTTGATGAATTCCAAGGATTGGCGCCGCAACGAATACGTTCTTAGCATACGAAAAGTGGGGGAGAGACAACTCGTTAGGAATTGACTGCCGGGAGCACAGTTATTGGAGATACGACAGAAACCACAATTCCGAAGTCTTTGACTGAGATCTCTTAATAACTGGCCACTTTCTGAGTGCAAAATATGTAAATCAGCTGCGCATGCTCCCACTGTGATAACAGTTATGGGAGTCAAAGGTAGTGGCACTCAATTCACGGTAATATGCTATTTGTAGGAGTGTTCACTTCACATAGCCGTATTAGCCTAATTCTAGTATATACATATATATATATATATATATATATATATATATATATATATATATATATTTATATATATATATATATATATATATATATATATATATATATATATATATATTTATATGGGCATATAAGGGCATTTTTGACTGACTGTCACGTTCAAGGAAAAGATGATGATAAACTCAGTCGTCCGTGTCCTGCATATCTGGTGTACCTATATGGGGGATGTTTATCCCCCGTTCTGTATCCGATCTTTGTTTTGGACATAAACAAGTCCCTGAAACCTCACGTTAAATCTATTGAATGTGCAAATTACTTAAAACTGTATTATCATCTTTGCTAGAGTGACTTCCATGATGTTCTGCAGTCAACTATAGATGACCTTGCTCAACACTATTCTAAAAATGCTAGCTAATAAACTGTGCATTCGTAGGACTTTTTTATACACGTTCCAATAACTTAGAGAGCCAAGGCTACATTACTCAAAAAGCCAACCCGTTTTGAGTTCGTAAACGGGTTGCTTGCTTGGCAGATAGCCTAATGGGTACATGCCAATTCAAATAGTACCCGCGTATTCGGCAATTTGTTACGTTTTCTCTGCAGTAAACAATACATACTGGAAGCATGATACAGGATAAGCTGTAGCACACAAACATTTTATGTGATAATAAAGGTGATTATATATATATATATATATATATATATTTCATATAAGGTTGTACTCCTAATCCTTTATCTGTCTCCACTCTCTTTTCCAACGTGCGAATATATATACATATATATAATTCACTCATTTCTGAAATATAATTTGCAGCAAATTTTCTACAAAAGCATGAGTGCTATGCATACACACATACACGTATATGCATGATGTCACAGTAGCGCGGTTGGCACAGTTGCTATATCTGATTGTGCCTGACCTGGCAAGAAGCTGGCTAGCGTGCCAGGTTTCCCAGAGAGAGCACAAGCGATGCCAGCCCACGTAATCCATAGGCATGTTTCAATACTTTATTTCATATAATGACAATTATATTATAATTACGTACTGTATTAGAATGCAAAATTATTGTAATATATATATATATATATATATATATATATATATATATATATATATATATATATATATATATATATATTCACGATATTTTAATTATATCCTTTGCTCGATACGTTCATGGTCGTCGATCACTTATGTGCTGCGTACGAGGCGCATGACGACCGGTGATTTGGCCGGTCTAGCTTCTTCCATAATTCTTTGGTCCATGCTTGTGAGGGTAAACATTCAAAGTCGAGCGGCGGTACATGGACTGTCGATTCTGCATTTCGTATTCTCAGTCAGTTGAATGGTGTTCGCAAAGAAATCAGCTGCTAGTCATTTTCGTGCCGTCGGGTGTGTAACCCCAGCGTCCCTTTTAAAGATGATGCTTTCATATTATTACGATGTGATTGATTCTGCCAGTGATTTGCATTTACAAGATGGCTTAAACATATACATATACTATGCACGGCATATACATATATATGTATCGCACGGCTCCTTCGCGTCCATTTCACTGGGCAACAAAAATGCAAATATCGCCGACCTGTCATTAGCATTTTATTGCACGACATTCAGCGCATTCCTCCAAGCAGAACTGGCGACGGC
This sequence comes from Dermanyssus gallinae, assembly GCA_003439945.1. NCBI lineage: Eukaryota > Metazoa > Arthropoda > Arachnida > Mesostigmata > Dermanyssidae > Dermanyssus > Dermanyssus gallinae. The sequence continues at coordinate 115,577 of QVRM01005107.1, forward strand.
ATTCGTCGCTCACCTGGTGAAATTCACAAGTGGAGCATTCCAGATGCTGGTAGCCGTGCACAATGTACAGAAACAACTTCTATGGCTTCCGCGACTTCATCTTGCATTCCCGCAAAAATAGCTAGAAATGCTTTGTTATTGGTGACTTCAGTCTGATTTGAATTGTTTCCACGGCTTGCCGCAGCCGGTGCACGAATTGGTTGCATGCCAAATGCGGCACACAGAGAATCAGCTTAATTTATAATACAAAACAGAGACACCACAAACCAAGACAAAGATTTTGGTGGATTCCAGAGTGCTTAGAAGCTCAACGGATTCAGTAGCAGGTTCAGCAGTTGGCACAAAGAAGGCTCAAAATGCCGTATCTATACGTAAGCTTGAAGGCGGCATATTGGCGCGTCAATAAAATGGGTAAAATCAACTACATTCTGCACGAGGAACACCTTCTCCGGAAATACTATAAACAGCCGTACATGTGGCTGCCGTACCTCAGAAGGTGGCGCTATGTGGCACATTTCTTTTACATGGTAGTAGATCTTGTTCAAATTTTTTTTTGAATGAAAAGAGGCGAAAATGTCTGCTCAGGAGTTAGAGTAGAATTAGTAATTTTTGTTATATCGATGTGACTGGCCGGATGTTGCTTTGCAAAATGTGCGATTGGAAGAGAACCAAAGGGTGGACTAAAAACCGAACAAACCACGCGTGAAAGGAAATTCCTCTCTGTTTGGGAAACACTCAACGCTGGCTAAGGGAACCGAAAAATCACGTTAAAGAAAAAGTTCGTTTAGGGGTCAATGAGATAATGGGTTGGAATGAGCAATTTTGTCGGCAATGGTGCCCACTCTGAGCAAGCATTGTCTGGTAACTCAGACAAATATCTTGATTAACAAACAAGTAACTAACAGACTGATAAAGACGCCTGAAAAAAAAGCCCGTAGCGCATAATTTGGCATGACCTTACTTGTGCGTAAGATACCAGCATACTGCCTTCACAGGAGAACGCCCGCACAAGACGGCGAAGCCATCGTAAGCGATCAGCGCCAGTAGACGCAGCAGTACCATACTTGTAATCCTGATTTATTTGTATTCATTTAGTTAAATAACTTTTTATGTTAGCACTTTGGAGTGAGTACCATATTTTGTAACGTTCTAGACGCGTTGCAAACACTGAAATGAGACCATATAAAAGAGAGACATGTCACTTTTTCTAAACAAACAGACAAGGTTGGTAGATTTTATACGACCTTCGAAGTGGCCTTTTTCAAGTGAAAAAGATGTATTCTGCATGTATAGGGAACCAGCTTATAAACAGGAAGTTTAGAAACGTCATGTACAGGTAGTTCAATAAGTTCTTAGAATGAAAACCAAGAATGTTCCAAATCATGTTTTTAAATTTATCTTATTCGATATACTCCCCGAGATGCTCAATACACTTTCCCACCAAGATTTCAGAGCTTTTATACATCTTAAGTAGAATTCCGCGTCGTTAGACTAAAAATAGGCATTGACAGCAGCCTTAACCTCTTCATTGCTGGAAAAACGCTTTCCACCGAGACTATTCTTCAAATGTTCGAAAAGGAAATAATCAGAGGGGGCCAGGTCTGGAGAATAGGAAGGTTGTTCAATAAGTTCGAACCTCAGTTGGGCCAGTTTTGCCGATGCTTGCCGGGACTTGTGTGCAGGAGCATTGTCCTGGTGAAACAGGACAACCTTATTCTGCAAAGCGGGCCGTTTCACGATGAGTTCTTGCTAAAGGCAGTTCAACAGTCTTGCATAATATTCTCCTGTGATCGTTTTACCGCTCTCAAGGTAGTCGACCAGCATTATTCTACGTTGGTCTTAAAAAACTGTAGCCATCACCTTTCCGGTCAATGCCGTTGTCCGCACCCTCTTCGGAGGTCCTTCATCAGGTGCACACCATTGGCAAGATGCTTCTTGGGTCTCGGGAGTGTAGTGATGGACCCAGCTTTCATCGACGGTCATGTATCTGCGCCAAAAATCCGACGGATTGTTCGACATCTTGGCCAAATTTCGCTGTGAAGCAAAAACAGGCGCGTTTTTTGGCCTTGGTTGAGCAAATGCGGCAGCCATTTTTCTCTGAGCTCTTTCATCTTCAAGTTTTCGTATAGGATAAAATGCACACTACCTAAACTAATTCCGAATGCCTCCGCTATCTCCTTAATGTTCATTCGCTTATCTGTGCCAACGATGTTTCGCACTTTCTCTATGTTTTCCTCATCAGTTGCCGCTTTTTGGCCTCCTGGACGTAGTTCATTCTCGGTGCAACTGCGACGTCTTTTTAACACATTAATCCTGTTGGAAACAGTGGCAAAACATGGCGCAGAGTCACCGTACGTCTCGTCCAACCCAATGTTTACTTAGGTCGCATTCCAACCTTTGAAATAAAAATGCTTGATAACCACTCGAAACTATTTTTTCTTCATTGTTAAAAATCACGCCGATACGTTACACGGGAAAAAGCTATCAAACGAAATCGCAACGGCCAATCACCATACTATTTTGAGTGCTAGCAGTCGAAAAGTTGCAGTTCCTAATAGCGGTGGAAGCGCGCCAAAATTCGAATTCTAAAGAGCTCATCCTAAGAACTTATTGAACTACCTGTACTTATTTTAACATACTACTCGTTTAAGGATAGAAACTGTTCTTATTTTCCAAACAGACAGGGGATGATGTTATATTTAGGTGTGACAATGAAATTTAGATTCAAGAAATTTTAAAACAGAACTCATATCCAGTTCAGAAGAAAATCCAATTTAGGCTAGCAAAGAGAAAAAAGTCGTAATACAAAATGTTTAAAAATACCAAGATCCTGTTTTCGAAACCTTAAGTCTGAGCTTCCATGTTTTATAACAAAAAAACATTTGCTATAAGTGTTGTTTAACAAATGGGATATCGCAGCTAATTTTCTCGCCTTTTCATGCATTCAAGTCAATACTTGATATTCTTTTCACCACTCACTTGGATATGATAAAAAAAAGTAACAGTCGTCCACATAACATCTGATCATCATGTCCTAAATGTTGATATTGGTATACTTGCTTTTAGTGTTACAATGCTCGCGAATGTTCGGCTCGATTATAAAAGAGTGGATGTCGCATTTATTGCGAGTCATATAGATGCTGCTTACTTGGCAGGTGACTAAGTAGGCGCATCCACGTTCAAATAGTGCCCGCTCATTAGTCGATTGGTTAAGTTCTCCTTGCAGGAGTACGCATAGTGGAAATAATACATATATGACAACTGTATACATGTATATGATTCCATTTATTCACACAATTAGTGTCGATAATACCTAAGTACAAAGATTTGGCTCGGCGTCAGGAGCTCACAAATACAGTTACAAGAATTGTATAAAATATAGGCATGTGCAATATATACAAGTTATGATGATGTCACAGATCACTGACGAATGAACACACGTCAAGCGATACGTATACTATAAGTGTATTTATTTTACAAAACAGTTTCAGAGTGGGTCTCACACGTGCAACACGCCTCTTACAGCTCGCTTGAACATCTACTCCTTCGTTTTCTTCTTCGGCCGTGTGACCTACTTCTCGTGTGCCAGACACGGTCTCAAAGTAGGCGGCTCTAGGTGTCTGATTCGCTACTAGACCGTTCCAACAACGAAGTGCTCATTGTGCACTTATTAACAAGCGGTCGGGCCAATAACATGGAGACATTCACAACACTCCCGGAGTTTCATGCGATGTAGCTATAGCGTTCAGAGAAGGAAACTTGTTGTACACCGCCAGTATATGTAAAACTGTTAAAATGAAAATAAGTTGCGATACCTATCATCAAAGTTAGGTTTCACCCAGAGACAATCCTGTTAGGCGTTCTCGAAACAATAACTCACGAATAATGGCACAAGTACAAGATGAATGGCACACTATGACGGTACGATTATCAGTTAGCTCTCTTCGAGCTAGAACAACCTGTATAGATGTTGCACCGCTCGACGAAGTGGCCCTTTGGAAGTGTCGACTTCGCAGGAGCGAGGCGCGCCATCCCGACCGTAGATCATCTTTGAAATGCGTCCAAGTCGCCATTGGAGCCTTGGTGCATTGTCCTGATGGATAATTACGACATCCCCAACTCTAAGCTCATTGCCGGACGCACCCAGCCGCTTGTGACCGCTTCGCAGGTACAAAACGTACTCGTTGCGCCACCTGCGCCAAAATACGTTAAGAATCTTTTCGCGCGCCCGCCACATCCTTACAAGATTATCGCCTCGAGCACCCTGCTGCGTCATATCTCCCGCGGGTAGCGCGATCGGAACCCGAGACGCTACAAAGTGAGCTGGGGTTAGTGGTACGTTATCACTTGGTGAGTCCGGTATATGGGTAAGAGGTCTGGAGTTGATTATGGCCTCAATTTCCTTGATCAGCGTAAGGAATGCAAACAGTGGCAGCAAGTGAGCCTTGACGGACCTCTTGATGCAATCCTTTACCACACGAACCAATCGCTCGAATTGGCCACCCCACCAAGCGGCCTTTGGCGCGTTAAAGTGCCACTTAATTTCCGAAGACCCGAAATATTGTTGAACTTCGGGACTCTTTAATGCTTCCCATAGGGAACGGACAGCTTTCGCTGCTCGAACAAAGTTTAGTCCGTTGTCCGAATTTATTGTGTCAGGTAAACCACGACAGCCAACGAAACGCTTTATAGCATCAATGCAGCTAGCTCCAGTGAGATCTTCCACAACCTCGAGATGTAATGCCCTTGTCACACTACATGTGAACAATGCTATCCACACTTTCACTTCAGCCTTTCCTTGACGAACCGTGAATGGCCCGAGGTAATCAAGACCGACGTGTTTAAATGCCGTCGTAAAACCATCAATCCTCTCGACTGGTAATGGAGCTTCAATTGCTCCTCCCGGTTGCGCCCGTTCACGGGCACATATCGCACACGAGTGGATAACGCTTTTGGTTAATTGCCGAGACCGGAGGATCCAGAACGTTTGGCGGAGGTTTGTCAATACAATGTCCGTGCGCAAGTGACGCACCCCTTTTACATGTGCGTCCTCAATTATAAGGCGAGTTAGATGGTCGTCGGCAAGGAGAACGGGATGTCGCACTTCAAATGATTCATCCATATTCTCTAAGCGACCCCCTACTCTGATGAGGCCCTCATGGTCAATGAATGGTCTAAAAGCTGCGATACGCGGATCATCACATGTTTTTCCATTGAGCAGTTGTGCTTTTGCTGAGGCAAAACACCTTTGTTGTGATTCTTTAATTAGCTCGCACTTTGCTGTGTGTATTTCAGCAGATTGTAGCGGCAATGTCGTAAGTGACTGGGTTGGACCGCATAGATTAGCGTCCCCCCCCGGCGCGCCTTGCTACGGAGCCGTCGAATAAAGCGCATCAAAGTGGCGTATACCCGGATTGCCTTTGTCAGAGACGAATATTTTGTGATATCAAAAGCTGAAGATTCATTTTGCACATGGAGAGTGAAACTTTCCGCGTTGCTGGAAGCTGACTTTTGAAATCGTGCATAGTTATTTTGCTGTCGGAGAAATGCCGGACCCTCCCGCCAAGTTGTCGAGCTGCCTAGCTTGACCATGTCACAACCGCGAGAAGGTAAATCGGCAGGGTTGCTGGTTCCGTCAATGTGTGCCCACTGTGTCGACGTAGATAGTTTCAAAATCTCTTTTAGTCTGTTGCAAATGAAGACCCCGTGCTTTTCCGGATTGTCACCGTGAATCCAGTGAAGAACGTTCATAGAATCTGACCAAAGAAACTTTTCTACGTTGTTGAGGCCTAAATGATTTGCTACAAAGTCGACAAGTCGCGCTGTACAAAGCGCCGCAACTAATTCTTTTCGCGGAATAGTCATCTGTTCCAAGGCCTTGATAGGCGTGAGTCTAGCCTTGGCTGCAACGAGGACTACACTGATTTTTCTATTTATATCGATACTCTTCAGATAGACTACTCCCGCATATGCGCGATCGCTTGCGTCGGCAAAGCCATGCAATTCCTGGGATGCTATCCGATCAAGTTCCGCTGTGTAGCAACGATGTATTTTGAAGGTTTGCAATTGCTCCAATTCACCACACCACTTTGTCCAACCCTTTTTCAAATGCGGGGGCAAGTCTTCATCAAGTGTCAGTTTTTGCTTGTGAGCATCTTGTAGAATTAACTTCACTTGCATGATATATGGCGAGATTAGACCAATAGGATCATGGAGCCGTGCGACAGCTCCCATAAGCGTGCGCTTTGTCGGTGGCGCTCTGCGCACAAATTCAATGAGTTCATTTCCTCTGAATGTTAAAATGTCATCATTCTCTTTCCAAAGAACCCCGAGGACTTTAGATGCCCCTTCAGAAACGGCTAGAAGCTCGTCATTAACAGCGTCTTCCTGTTTTTTGCTAACTCGCCACTTTTTCATTTCCATCCCAGCCTCTGTCAGTATGAAGTTTATCTCCTGTTGGAGTTGCAAAGCCTCTTCTTTGGACTCTGCTCCGCTGAGCAAATCGTCCATATATAGATGTTCCCTGAGAGCCAAAGCTGCTCCCGGATGGGATTCAGTATATTTGGCTGCGTGCTCCCGGATGACTGAGATGACATTAAACTGTGCGTCTTTGACACCGAATGTGTTACGAGTCATACGAAATATCTGAGGTTGTCGAAGTTCTGTGTCACTGGTCCACAAAAAGCACATTAAGTTCCGATACTCTTTGTGAACACCTACAGTGAGGTAAGCTTTGCAGATATCACCTGCAATGGCGATCTTATGTCTTCGAAATTTCAAAATAATTTCGACAGAAGTTGGTAACAAGTTTGGAACATCTGTAATACAATCGTTAAGTGAGATCTGTCCTTTAGTGTGCGAGGAAGCATTAAACACAGGCCGGACTTTGAATGTTTCCTTGGCTGGGTTTATGACTGGAAGATGAGGAAGTACGTACAATGCAGTTTCATCTTCCGGAAGTGGCTCAGCAAAGCCATTCTCGAGAAACAGATTCATTTCTTTTGTATAGGCCAACTTTAGATCTTGGTTAGACCGGAGTCTCCCTAGGAGAGAGCTCAATTGTCTGTGGGCGAGGCCCCAATTGTTGGCAAGTTTAGACGCCTTTGCGTGGTCGAGATTCAGTCTGCATGAGTAACGCCCTGTAGACGTATCCTGTGTTATGCTTTTCTTAAAGCTATCGGTGAGATTATCGAAATCTATCTTTCGGTTCAGTCAACTCAGTTGGCTGAATACCCACATGCTCCAGCTTCCAAAAATCCTCTAATGAGATTGGAATGGACAACATGTTTATATGATCGGTGCGTGGAATGGAAGGAGTAACGGCAAGCGACCCTATCTTAGTAGGCATTATTGCCAAAGCATCATTCACTCTTTTCATAGCACAACCATCTGTTATGCGTGCCATGTCGAAAGCGCTGAACAATACACCGATATCCAATGGCCCTCTTGGCTCTTCGGCCCAATCAATAGCCATACTCGTTCGTATATTCTCAGAGATGCGCGGTAGTAACTTTGTGGAAATCTCTGGAATAGCCAACGCGTTAAAGATCATATGTTCGCCATTACGGGTGCGAGCGGCAAACGATACGGCTGTAAACTTTTGGAGTTGACCATTGCTTCCTCCGAATACATGGACGTAAAGCCATTCGTGTCCCTCTGGCTTCAACTGCAACAGCTGTGCATACTTGTCGGTGATGTATGTACGCTGAGAGCCCGTGTCAAGGATAGACCGGACCGTGACGGACTTCTTTGTGTGAAGGTCTTCGATCACGACATGACCAGACGGAAGCAGAGAATCGGTAAAAGCGGCCAATGCTTGGTGAGCGCTTTTAGAACAGAGAATAGGGAAATGGTTATTGGATTTACATTTTGCACAAACTATATTTGCTTGGCAGGATGCAGTATTATGGCCTGATTTCAGACAGCGTCTGCATAATCCCGCCTCATCAATAATTTTTATGCGATTGTCCAGTGAAATATTTTGCTTGCAATGATGATGGTAATGTGGACCCTTGCAGAATAGACATGGCTTACGCTTCCTGTCTTTGTTGTTTGTGCTAACGGCCGACAGTCTGTCTCTGTTGTGATTGCCATGAGGCGGAGGAACAGGCAAACCGTTGTTGCTGGATCCGCCGTCGCGAGAGCTTAGCTGCAGCATTGCGCTCGATGCGCCCTGGCCTTGACGGCCACCACCCTTCCAGTGCTGTGGCTGTTGTGAACTTTCACCTGTCTGACTGAGCCGTATTTGCTGCTCGCGGGTGCATATCTCCTTCGCAAGAAATGAACGTAGGTCATTGAAACGGCGGACCAACTGCTCTGGCAGCTTAGCTGTGTCGGCAAGCGAGGGGAGTGGTGTCTTTGGATCGATGGCACTGAGGTCATAGTTGTTTTCTATGGACGCCAGGTATCGGAGAACAAGTTGATCAGGCAACGAGCGGAGCAATACTGAATACATCATACCGGCATAGTTTTTAGGTTCATAATTCATGGTATCCAACGTCATTATATAACTATTGAGTTTATCTAACAACTCGTTAAAGCGACCTAAGTCTGATACCTTTTGTACCTTTGGAAGTGCCAACATATTCGTAAATACGCCCGTAACGATTGTCTCTAAGTTACCATACCTTTGAATCAAATAACGAATAGCTCTCTGATAATTATCTCCCATTGGCGGCATTCCTTGCAACGCCTTTGCTGGTTCTCCATCCAGGTGATCTCGGAGGTACTTAAAGCGATGAGTGTCGTTCAGATGGGGGCGGTCATGCACAGCGGCTTTAAATTCTTCCCAGAATTGCACAAACTGCGTGATATCACCACCGAAGCGCCGAATCTTGATTGGAGGTAATTGAGAGTTCTGCTGCTCCTGCACCGACACAAGACGTTCCATCAACGCCGTCGCAGCAGTTCCGTTATTCATCTCCTCGCTCTTGCATTGCCGCGGTTCCGGTTTTAGCCGCGCCTCAATGACGGCTTGAATATAATCAAGTTTCTCTTGATATGCTTGGGCTGTCTTGTACTCCTGCTCAACGGCTTCATTTGACAGTCCACTGTCCGCCACTTGGTCCATCCAACTGTTGTCGTAGTTAACCAGCTCTGTGCGAAGACGGTTGATTCTTTTGAGATGTGCTTGTAGCAACGCTGGCTCGGTAGCGGCAGCGGCAGCGTCACTCTGCACGGCTTTAACTGCGTCCTCTACGGTCTTGCGTGGCAACGCACGTAGATTGCGAATTCGTAGTTGTTTCGCTGTTTCCATTGTCAGACGGGAACACCGATGTCCCGAACAAAAGTCACAATAGCTGAAACAGAGTAAGTTACTCCTGCAGCTACCGACGGTTTCCTGCCGCGGTTGCGGTTGTTGTTGTCGTTTTATGCGACCACTAACGAAACAAGTACTCCGACGAAATGATCCTCAGCAGGAGCAAATAGCTCACAGCGCTGTATAAATGATCAAAATTGCCAGTATTGGCACACAATCGATCTCGACGACCGATTTTTATGCTGCCGGTTGGCTAGGAATCGGTAGCTGTTTTTTGGTTTTACGAGCCGAGCGGTTCACGAGAGGCCGTTGGGCGCACGAATGAACACACGTCAAGCGATACGTATACTAAAACTGTATTTATTTTACAAAACAGTTTCAGAGTGGGTCTCACACGTGCAACACGCCTCTTACAGCTCGCTTGAACATCTACTCCTTCGTTTTCTTCTTCGGCCGTGTGACCTACTTCTCGTGTGCCAGACACGGTCTCAAAGTAGGCGGCTCTAGGTGTCTGATTCGCTACTAGACCGTTCCAACAACGAAGTGCTCATTGTGCACTTATTAACAAGCGGTCGGGCCAATAACATGGAGACATTCACAACAGATGACATTACCCGGGCCGGCTGATTTAGAGACCCAATGTTCCTGCAAACAAGACCGTGTTATCTGGGGCATTCGGTGTGACAATATGTACATCTGCAGTCAACACCGGGGTCGTGGAAGCCCTTCTGCACTGCATACGTGGTAGTGGTAGCCGTGTACCGAAAAACGCACTATCACATGGCGATTCGGTTGGTCGGGCCCTTTCCACGCGTTGTCAGTCATTGCAGTTGTTATGAAGATATCAGGGTCTATGTCGGCCAGTTTGTCCTCCTGAAGCTGAATAAAAGCCTTGCATGCCGCTGTCTCCTGCAGCCCATACATCTTCCATATATCTTTTACGAATAGCGAGGTCCCTGTCAGTACATAAACCAGGCGGTTGTGAGCGGAGGAGTGCAGACCCAGAACTCGCTTTAATAATGCAGGCTTAACTCTCTCCAGCGTTGCGAGGTCGTTCATGTTGAGGTGTCTCCATACCAGCTGCACTCCGTATGTAGCCGTTGGCGCGACTTTGAGATGAAATAGGCGCAGGGCGGTGTCGATGGAAAGCTTCTGGGGCGCTTCGATTGTTGTTGACGCACAACGTGCAGGCGAAACGCAGTCCCTGTTGTGGTGAGAGTTATGATGAGGTATGAAAAGGAATTTACAAACTTGAGTGGCGCACCCCCCAGGCGGAGCTCGTCACTAGCCGCCAGACGACCTCCTCTGCGTAACTTGAGCGCCTTAGTGTTACTGTTGTTGATGGTAAGACCAACCTTGCTAACGTACCTCAACATTGTGACTTTTGCTTGTTGCAAGTGGTGTCTGCTCGTACTGCACATCACCAGATCATCATCGTACAGAATGGCTTTGACGAGCGAATGCCTCGTGGTGATCCGTGAGGGTAGGTCGCTTATGAGGACCGCTGGCTGATGTTATCCCCCTGTGCACACCCCGTCGTCTGCTTGAGACGATCGCGTATCACTACCCCGTCGTCGATTGAGATCATATTCTTCTGTAAAATAGATCTGAGGAGTTTTAGTATCCTGAGTGGTACAGCAGATTCCGCGAGCTTCTCTAGCACTATCGAGCGTGATCATGAATCGAATGCTGCTTTGAAATCTACATGGATGAAATAAAGAGGTTATCAGGGCCTTGCTAGCGTCGATTGCACTTCTTCCATCAGTTTTTGACACGACGAGATCGTCGACCTGTCCACCCTAAATCCATGTTGTTCATCGGAGAGGACTCCTCTGAACTCAAGAAAAGGTGTGAGGCGGCGGGCTAGTAGTGTGGATAGAAGCTTGTAAACACAACTTTTCTTGGATATACCTCTCCAGAACGAGGGGTCCGACGGACAGCCTTTCCCTTTCGAAATGACAATCATAACACAGTCTCTCCAGTTATCCGGAACCCTTTCCTGAGCCAGGGAGGCATTGAAGAGGATTGTCCACTGCGGAGTAATTACGAGGGCTGACTTCAGGTGTTCGTTATAAGTACCGTCGAGCCCGCAAGGCTTCAGAGTAGACAGATAAACGGCCTCATAAACTTCTGCAATTGAGAAGTCTTTCTCCAACTAATCTCGCAAGAGTTCGTCCACCTCGGGCCATACACTGGTATACTGAGGGGTGTGCGTTGGAATCGTGTCCTTGGCCGCAAAGATATTTCTGAAGTGCGACTGCAGAGCGTCTGGCTTTACTGGATATGTGGACCTGGTTGGCCTTCCGTGACGTAGCCAGATATAAGGCGCGCGTTCAGCCTCTAGCAGTAGTTTTTTCGCTCTTGAAATGCAGCTTTCGCGTTCTTAAAAGTCCTTCTGTACAGAGACCTCGCTGACGCTAGCAGGGAGTTCTTTGTGGGGTGAGACTTGCAAAGTTCCTTTAGCCGGATTTGAGCTCGCTTGGTCTCGGTGCAGTCTCTGTTCCACCATCGCCTATCGTTGGGCCTTAGTCTCGGTCTCACGCTGCTCTGGAGGCCGCTGGTCAAGAGGTCATTAAAAGCCGTAACATCGTCATCTGCCGCCGCTGTCATTAGCTCCACGAACTGTAGCAGCTTTCTTTCGTCTATGCTGCGGGAGCCTGAAGGACGAGTATCTGAGGCACTGGTCGTGGCGTTAACGGCTATTCGGAGACCGACCAGAACGTGCCAAGTTAGGCGTTCTCCTTTGCGAAGCGGGTGATCTGCGCCTTGGAACACAAACTCGTCGTTCGAGAGATTCGTGGCAAACAGGTATATTGTTGAGGACTCCATCGGTCCCATAAACGCAAACACGGCCGGATCGTTCGCAATCCAGAAACCAAAGTCGGATAGCACATCAGACTGTTCTGCCATCACCCGGTTTGTCGAGCCTTGCGTTAAAGTCTCCAACAACGACGGCATTGACGTTTCGGGGGATCAAGTTGAAGGCCCTCAATCATCTCTGACGAGCTTTCAGCACCTGGTGGCCTGGCGTACATAGCAATAATGCTGATGACTTCCCCACATAACACAACGCAGTTATCCTCAGCAAGCACTGGATCTAAGCTTCCTAATCGGTGGTTATCTATGCTGCGGTGGTTATCTAACACAGCCACTCCCCCACTTGCACGTCTTGTCTGGCTTAAGCGGATGGCGGGGCAGGACACAGAGTAAAAGTTTGGTAGATGTAAAGGGGCGGTGGACTAGGTTTCTGTCAGGATGACAGCATCTACAGAGGCGAACGCTGACGGAGGCATTGGGTGTACGGAGTTTGAGAGGTCTTCACAGTTCCATAGAACTAGTTGTAAAACTTTTCTCTCCGGGTTTTCGCTTTGGGACCTCGACCCTCTGTAGTGCTGTTTCGATGAAGTCGCTCAGCATGGGTTTGTCGGGTCCGGGATACGATCGGCGCCCGCTTGCTCGCAACGGTTGCTTGGATTTTGTTCATCGGGATTGTGCGGGTACCTAAAAAAGTAGCAGCCCAACGGGCTATGGCTTTGGCACAGGCGTTCCGCGCATCCGTGAGACCACTATACGAATAAATTCCTTTGTGTACAATGGCCCGATGCGTCCGAATCATATTAATCACGTCGAGGTCTTCCGTCGAGGCTCTTTGGAGTAAGCCGTCGTTAGCATCCTTGTACTCCTTCTGGAATTGAGAAACCGTCATCACCGACAAGGAGCAATTCGGTCGCTGCGACTTCAAAGCTCCGGCGAACTCAGACACCTTACCGAGGAACACGTCCTTGTTGAATTCCATGCGTTCGTCGTATCCACAGATGGCAATGACGTGAGTTGGTTGTGGGATTTTATCCAAGAAACCCTGTGCTTGTGTCAATGCCGTAGTTGCATCTGACTTCGAACACACACGGATTACTAACGAGGTCTTCTTCGGTAATTGTTCGAGTATTTTATCCTTCAGCTGACGGACAGTTTTATCTCCAGCAATCAACACTGATTTTGGGGATACCTGGAGGCTACGCTGACTTCCCTGCTTACCAATCTCAGTTGGTTGAGTAACACTATCAGACGCATCATGCGATGCGTTCGTAGGTCTGTTCGCTAAGTTAGCCACACGTTCTTCGAGAGCCCTCAATCGTAGCGCTAAATGGGCAGCAAAGTTCGCAAAATCACTTGTGAGGGGTTCTTGGTCGAGCACTGCCAAAAACTCATCGGTGGTCATTTTCGGAGCCGGTAATGAGCAAAGACGACAAAGCCACAGTGCACCGCGTTCTCCGCTGGGGTCCGTTTCGTCACCGAACTTGCAAGCTATGTGAAATTCACGTTTACATCGTCCGCACCCAAGTAGAACATCACTCAAACAGTCACTGCACCTACTAACACCTATTTCGACTTCCACCGTGTTCGAATTATTTTTGTTTGTTGACATTATCGAATCAACAGAACGTTTCTTGTTTGTTGATGTTGTCGAGTCAACCAAACAGTCGGAAGCTTCCCGCTTCCGTGACTTCGAGCGGCCAGGTACTGGGTCCATCGTGAATCCGTGAACACGCTACACGACGGAACGATAGCCGCTTCACTCAGTCCGCGCTGCCAGCTAGTGCCGGAGAGGACGATGGGAGGGAGTGTGGAGGAGTGGTGGAGGAAGAGCACGTTCGCTTGCCAGCCGGCCTACTCAGAACCGATCCTCGGTTCGCTACAACGGACGCATAACACGCTCCGACACGGCACTCACCTTGTGCACCTGTTCAGGGCGAATCCGAGTGCGCGCACGAATCCAGCAGAGCACAGTGATGAACAGTTGTCAACTCACGATGTTTTCTCGGGAGCACAACCGTTGCGTGACCGAGGCGGATTAGCGCGCGGAGCGATATACACTGTATACATATATGACCATTGAACACCTATATGACCATACATTGTAGCACATACTTCTTTTATGTGATAATAAAAACGATTTTATTCGTATATTACGGTAAAACTCTTAGAAGAATGCCAGACGAATGCCGTTAAAAACGTTTGATACGAACTAGGTGGCTCTTTCATTTGTAGTTGGCAAGCAATTAAGATCTAACTGTGGAAATGTCGCAAGGATATGCATGCATGCCGTTAATATTTTGTGTTGCTTAAATAAACGTATTACTTGCGTTACATTCATAAGAACATGAACACACGTTGTCATGCAATCGCACATTTTGTGTATCAGTTATATCTAGCCATATCAGTATAACAAATATTTTCATAAAGCGACACCGTCGAAACTGATGGCGTAGGTTAAACGTTTTTCACATGCAGGACCCTTAATGGTACGAGACAGACAGCACGATCAGACGTGCAAATGAGTACGGCGAAAGATCTACCCTTAGGTATTCTCAGCTCGAATAAGGAAGCTGATTTTGTGGAGGTCGTTATGAGGTCAAATGCAAATATGGCACTAGAGGGACAGAAAAGCCTGGAGCAGCAGCAGCAGCTGCGGTATCAGGAGACTGAAGATCTGAGCGGCTGCTTCCTACATGCACTAAACGTGCCACTTACTAAAAGTTTCCCCAGCGAACGATTGGAGGTACACTATAATTAGTGCACATAACAACGGTGGCATCTTGTCCTCGCGATTAGGCCCTTTAGCAACTTGCCGCAAATTCTTACTTAAGGTAACGATTTGGAGATCTATCTCTCGTTTTGGCCTACTACAAGAAGTACACACTCTCCACCATACAATATTGTGACTGGCTGGCTAACTGTAAATAGTTTTGAGTTAATTGGGTCGTACTGGTTAATATATTCGTTAGAAAGATTGTGCCGTGTTACTAGTAGTATATAGCTTGCTTTTCCACTGCCCCTCCACTCTCCGATTCGCTGTACACAACGAAGTGCCGAGCGTGGCATATGGGCTCTACTGCCAACTTGCACCTGCCGGAGCAAATCACAATTGCAGCACAGGTAAGTTCAGCCGCTGCTTGCTACCTAGGCATTACGGTCAGCAAATCTGCCGGAGAGCTCCTGTGGAAAGCCCGGGCCTTAAATGGGCCTCACGAAGGAGAGGAAAACAACGGAAAAAGGTGTCACCGGGCGGGAGCAAAGTTGCACCACCGGACGGCACCACAAATGCGTCACCGGACGACAGCAAAAGTGCGTCACCGAGCGACAGCAAAAATTTGTCACGAGCCACCAATAGATTTGTACGTTCAAAGGTATGCATTTTGGCGCCAACTTGCGCGTTTTCTCTGCGTAGCCCTTTTTATAAACTGCTTGTGTGTAGGTTATACTGATGTAAATACCAATTGTTTGGAAGTACGAACGTGTTAGTGTACTGCCTTTATCTTGTGCCCCCCTGTAGTAGTAGGACTAATATAGACAGATATCACGATAACTCCGCTTTTTTTTATTTTGCTCTAACGTTTCCTATTCAAAATTAAACTAAATTTGTTTTAAACAGTCCGTTCAGCGGCTGTCTCTAGCAGCGTGCAACAAAAGTTGTTCTAAAACAGTCAGTTCAGCGGCTATCTCTAGCAGCGTCCTCTCTGCGGCTATTTTTTTAGCAAACTGTTGAAAAAACCTGGCTGTGCCTTTTGCTACTATGGAGCCCACGGTCTCTACGACATTAGGCCACAATGTTTGTTTTTAAGATAATTCATCTAGCGTTAGAGTATAATCTCACTTGTTGTCTCATGACGACTGGCCTACGTTCGCCGAACGGTGATGTCTGTGCTCCTATCAGATGAATTTACGTCTTCGGACCCATTGTTGCTGCCGTATCGCCTGGGTGGTGCTGCTCGATGGTTCTTTTGCACAGAAAGTACAGTCTGCATTGCTATCTTTCTGCTGGTGCTCTATGATAGCCATGCACCATATATTGGCGTATACAAATGTCTGCCACCTCAACCCGAGTCCCAGAGTTATATCAGAGTCCCATCATGACGGTCTTTTCACCAATCCAGGCGTTTTGAATATTTCTTGAACGCTGTCATCACACCGTAGACTAGCCCTCGCAGCACGCAAACTATCAGATATGTGTCTGTGATAGCATAGATGTAGCGGCTTTTCTGATGGTTACGCTTAATATTAGCATTAAATACTAGCATATCCTATTATTAAGCAAATACTTAAAATTACAGAATGTCCGCTGTTGTGTTAGTTTATATACCAAATGGATACGCTGCATACATGCATATTGCGACTTAATCTGTTAGAAATGTAAGAATAAACGGTTTCAGATTTATTACAAGGAACCCTAGATAGACACCTCTAATGCTATCATGCTGGTTCTTCGGATTGTCTAGTCTTCAGAGTATAGAGTAGGACATATTGTACTAACTTAACAGACACAACTGCTGCTGGGAGGTTTCGGGAATGCATGATGCACATGCGACGATCATCCCGCATGTTTACGTACGGTTGGATAGAGGGATGCTATTTTGTAAATTGTCCTGTGAGGGTGCGTCGAGACCAGGACCCGGCTGCTCCTCACCCCTTTCCCTCCCTCGGCTTTTAGTCTCGACCACTCTCCCGAGAGACCCGCTCCAGTCTCTCGCCTGGCCGTTTCCTTCTTGATCCTTGATATGTAACTCTGAAACTGGCCGTGTCCGGTCAAAACCAGAGTCGTCCAGTAGATATGTAACTCTAAAACTGGCCGTGTCCGGTCAAAACCAAGAGTCGTCCATTAAGAAAGCTCCCCGTGTCGGCGGTCGTACCATACCCTGAGGTCCGGTTTCAGACTCTTGGTCCAGCTTCCTGTGGTCACACCGGGTCTTGCCTGCGCCCAACGTATGGATGGCTAGTTACTAGAAACACACTTTGTTTAACTTAAACAAATGTGCTAGGCGTATTCATAGTGTGTGTATGTTTATTTTCTTTTTTTAATTGCATGTACGTGTTTTCAGTTTTAAAGGGGCACGTGCAATGTACCTGTGAGCCAACGGGAATGCCATTCTGGCACGGTGACGTCGTTTAACGGACAGATGCGGCAGGCAGAAAACGACATAGATTCACGCACGATTCTGCGTTGCATTACTTTCTATGCATAATGCTCACCGATCGCATTTTACCATGCGTGACCTTACCCGATGCACTGCACAACTGATTAAACTCGCGTGGAGTGAGGAACTCGAGCTCGGAGCACTTCGCTGGCTTCAACATATTTGTGTGACAAGAAATTTTACACTGCTAAATTCTCATTGCGTGTCAATCTACAGTTTTGACACCGTTAGCCAGAATTTCATGAGACTGCACCTCGACCGGAATGATATGAATACAACGATTTATCCTATTACAGCAGATTTTGCTATCAATGACCACAAATAAGATTTGTATTCGTATAAACCTTCTGAAGACCCTTCTGAAGATCTTCGTGTAGAGTGAGGAACTCAGCTCGGAGCGATTCGCTGGCTTTAACATGTTTGTGTGACAAGAATTTTCACACTGCTAAATCCTCACTGTGTGTTAACCTACAATTTTGCATTGTTTGCCAGAACTTCATGAGACTGCACCTCGACTGAAATATATGAATGCAATGATTTATCCTACTACAGCAGATTTTGCTTCAAATCTCCACAAACTGTATTTCACCCTCTAAAGATGCCCAAGCTTTACAACGATGTGGGCGTAAATGCACGTATTAGGCTGTGCCGCTATTAAGGTGTCTAATGCGGCTGTCTGCAAGTTTGAGAGCACGCCTGACATAACATGTCGCGGCAGGAACAGCAGAGGCGACCGGGATATATAATCAGAAATGTCTGGTCGTGAATGAAACTATGCTACGAAAATAAATGTATTGGGGTCAAGAGCTGGTTAGGCACGGCGAATTCTGTGCATCGTCAATACGAGTTGGCTGAGTTTCATAAAAGAGGCGCTCCGGAAAACTAACCAGCAACTGATAGCTGTTCATATAAAGACTTAGGCTGATAAATTAGCAAATGAATAAATTAAGAGATCGAATAAGTTTAAATCCAATTACTTTACGTATATTCATTACGTCAAATATGTTTCACTATTATGTTGTCAGTGTTATATAGCTAACATCATAGTCATTATAATAAAAAAAACGTTTGCAGAAGTTACTGAATATATTATATTTGCTTAGTTTCTGGAGAAAGATTTTCATTATGTCAATTGTTTATAGTAGTTGCTGGTTTGGCGCCAAAGAGTGCAGACGTGTCTCTACGGAGCTCCGAGGAGTTACGCTGCCCGTACAGGCATGTAACCCAAAGAGCCACATACCATAGTGTTATGCGGAAGTCAATGACCGGTGATATGTGGGAAGCCAATGACCGTTTCGGTGTATTGTGCGTGGCCGTGTGACGGAGGCGTAAGAAGCCAGGCTGCTGTGAAGTTAAAGACCTTTTCGAAAAGGTGAAGCAAAACGAAACCAGTCGCGCATCGGTCGGGAGGCTCCGATCGATCGCGCATCTAAATTTGGATTTTAACGGCCGCTTAACTTAACCCAGTGTAACACAGCATTATATAAAAAGTATCTGGCGTGGGATACGGGTAACGCCGTCATTGCAGTGTGACTGCATTATAAAACTTACTGCATTATAATATATATATATATATATATATGTGTACAGTGTGGGGTATCACACACTGTACACATATATATTATATATATATATAATAGTTAAAGCAAATATATTTTATAGGGGAACATGATCTCTAAGAAGTCTTGTTTCGAAATGAGAGTTAAATTACTACAATTTGTGACACTCTTGTTTTGCCCGACATAGGAGCATGAAATGTGCTGTTGCGAGACAACCAGTCCCCTTAGACAGACATTAAGCACGCCGTCGTATTCGTGAGAAAATTCGAACATATAAGTTCGGTCAGAAAATGCGACATGGTCACTTGCGACCATGTCGCATCTTCTGACCGACCTTATATGTGCTTCGAAAGAAGCAAAACACGACGGCATGCCTAATGTCTGTCTAAGGGGTTGTCTCGCAACAGCACATTTCATGCTCCTATGCCGGGCAAAAACACCAGTGTCACAAATTGAAATAAATTCACTCTCATTCCGAAACAAGACTTCCTAGAGACCATGTTCCATTAGGAAAAAATAATTGCTTTAACGAGCTCTACAGTTCTCACTACAGATTCTCAAAAAAATATTTTTTCCTTATGGAGGGAGGACGCGGAAACGTTCTGTTTAGGAGTGAGGATGAAATTGATAAAAGTCGTTATTCTGCCTTTTCTTCTCTTACATAGTTGTGCGAAATCTACGTATGCGGGAGAACCAATTAACGCATGAAGGAACCAATTATACCGGCGTGTTCGGAGGAAAATTGCACAACGGAGGAGGCTTCACTAGTTTGCGTAGGGAAAAGCGAATACCCAGGTTAAGGAAAGTCATAAAAAGTCGATATGTTGTTATGTCTTACGTTATCGCTTTTTCGTGAAAAATCGTACATTTTTCCCATTACGACCAAAAATGTATGTTCAAAAGACCAGTCTCACGCAATAGCAAATGTAATGCCCACCACTTTCGTACCAAAGTGATGGTGCTGCGTTACGTAATTGTCAAGTTACTAAAGCTATTTCGAAAGCCATATCGAAAGCGAAAGCATGCATATTTGCATAGGGCGTATGAGAAAGTTAGGTACACATTTTGAGGTTTGGTGGAACTCAGCAAGAGAATAATTTTTCCTAGTGGAAGGAGGGAGCGGAAACGTCTTGGCAAATTGTTACGGTTCTGAACGTGAAAACTTGCACGTAAAACATAACAACTATGACTGTCCAAAACGCTTAGTTACTTGACAACCACGTAACGCAGCACTATCACCTTGGTACGAAAAAGGGTGGGCAATAAATTTGCTATTGCGTGAGAGTGGTCTTTTGAACATACATTTTTGGTCGCAATGGAAACGTTTTAAGATTTTTCATAAAAAAACGTTACCGTAAAATATCGACTTTTTATGACTCTCCTTAATCTGGGTATTCGCTTTTCGCTACGCGAGCGCTAGTGAAGTGTCTTTCGTTGCGCAGAATTTTCCTCCGAACACGCCGGTATAATCGGTTCCTTCATGCGTTGGAGAAAAAAAGCAGAATAACTACTTTTATAAACTTCACTCTCTCTCCTAAACAAGACGTTTCCGCGTCCTCCCTCGATAGGGAAAAATTATTTTATTGCCGAGTTCTATCAAACCTCGAAAGAAGTACATTTTGATACGAATGACCCTGTATATGTTTATATGTATATATGCATGTATATATATATATATATATATATATATATATATATATATATATATATATATATATATATAGATATAATATATATATGTATATATATATGTATATATATATATATATATATAATATATATATATAATATATATATATATATATAGTATATATATATATATATATATATATATATATATAATATATATATATATGTATATATATATATATATATATATATATATATCATGGCCTGTATAGACGGAAGAAATCTCCCTCAAGGAAAGGCCCAAAGAGCCCTAAATGCTAGCCGAGTGGGAGCTCAGATGGACGAGAGTAACGGCGGACTTGCGACTAGCTCGGTGGCCAAAATTAGGAAACATCAGAAGCTAGGGTTGAAAGAATGTTCCAGGACGCTCCAGAGAAGCCTGAGAAGGCGGGCCATAAGAAAGTGAGAAGGCGACGGAAACGGCTTGTAGGTTGGACTCCATGATAGAAGCACTACTAGAAAGTGCCTCCGAATTGGAAGCTTAAGCGTGAAGCACACTGATACCCAAACTGACATCAAAAGGGTTCCAGAGAAGCTCCACAGGGTGGCCAGGAGATTTCATGAAGAAGAAGGCCGTCTTGAACTGACAGAGCTACAGAGTGAGCTAAAAAAGGCTCTAAAGCTGGAGATGGAGCTACAGCCATTAAACGCTTGAGAGGCGGCCCTAGTCATAAAGGCATCTGGAGATCCACACTTTTGCAACAGATGTATGACTGAGATGCACAGGCACATAAAGGAGGGCACGACCGAGGGAGAGCTGGCCACGCTGGTTAAATTATAACTGGTTGATACGGCTCCATAGCAAGGCAAAGAATGCCCACGGCAGCATTTTGACGAAAAAAGAAGTGAGGGTAGTGGGGATACGGAAAGGGTCGGCTAGAAACAGAGTCCATTGCCCGCAATGCCCTGATGCCGCAATTCCCAGCGGTAACCCGAGTAAAATTCGTCAAACCTAAAAAAATTGGCAGTATTTCGAACACAGGAATATACTGTGCCGGAAGACTGAGATCCCGTCGCGGAGGAATTACCGGAGGTCACTAAAACTCTCGTGGTTGGAAAACTAGAGGAAGGAGAAGTTGAGGTCAAAGGCGTTGTAAGGTTTTTCGAACAAATGATTACGTATCTACAGCAGGACCGCAGCAGCGGGACGCCGGCCAAACGGGCCAGAAGAGACCACTATTTTTTTCCACGTTTTCCACTTTCCGAAACACCTGGATACAGCAGGCCTGCCTATGAAGAGCCAGAAAAAACGCCGACAGCCTTAAAAAACTGAAAACCAAAGTCTCCCCGGACTAATTTGGAGTAAAGATTTAGATCGAGGGGGGCAACTAACGGAGACATCCGGCTCAAAAAACGAGAAATAGAGGCCGGGAGATGAAAAACAATTGCAAACTAGCCAAAGGTTTCCGCGAACGTTAGAGTCAAAGCTTCGCTACCGAGTTCTTAAAGCTTTCATATAAAATGATCAGATTTATATTTACTACCACGTTCGATCAAACAGCCTACGGAGCCAGGGTTCCATTCAACCGCCTGAGACTGCCAGCGTGGCAATCGCTAACCACTCATTTGTTTGGCGAAAAGCTCGCCTAGCCCGCAAATGCGAGCAATTTTTCTTTTTCGACCCAATTTTAAATTAAATAAATTTTTTTGATTATATTGTAGTAGGCGCACCAACTTTCGGGGACAATCCCTGATGGAATGGTTGGACGAAACCTTCTGGTTCTGAAGAATCCGAAAGCGGCAGCGACGTTCGCCCACAGAAGTCAGGAAGCCCTTATAGATCTGACGATTAGCGCCGCGGACACAATCTACAGAGTAGCGGACTGGGAGGTCCTTGAATACGAAGCGAACCTTAGTGACCACCGATATATTACATTCACAGTTAAAAAACGAAGGAGCACTCAAGAGCACGGTGCCGCCGGTTGCCACGGGTCCAGATGGTCGACTCGTAGGATAAGGAAGAAGGAGCTTAGGAAGGAGTTGGTTCGGGGCTGTAACAAACTGGAGGACGCCCTCAATCAAGAAAGCTTAAACAAGATCCTTCTTAAAAGCATGCGAGAAGGCAACGCCAGCTTCAGTACACCCGCGGCGGAGAAACGCTGCACAAAAGTACTTGTGGCCCTCCGAAGTGGCCGCTGCACGGAGAAAGTGCATTTGAGCCCGGCGCCGATACACCAGAACCCGTGGGAAGGCCAAAAAGGCGAGGACGGAATCGGCCGAGCAGGAGTAACGGGAAAACTAGATGAGATCTGGCCTGAATACAAGGCAACACGCTCGAATTTGAAAACCATTATCAGAAAGAGTAAGTTTTGGTGCTAGAATCAACTTATCGAGGAGATCGAGCAGGACGTGTAGATGAGGCCCTACAAAATTGTAATGGGCAAAAATGGCACGAGAGAACCAATGATCCCACAGAAGCCATTGGCTCCCATGGCTCACCTTTTTTCGATGCAGAGGGACGAAAACAGAGACCCAATTGTGGTGAATGAAGAGGATATTCCTCCTGTTACGCTCAAGGAGATCCAGCAAGCAGCTGAAATGATGTTAGAGGGCACGGCCCCAGGACTTGACGGCACACCTACGGATGCGATCAAATGCCTACAGACCTATCTGCCTTTTTAACGTGATTGCCAAGGTCGTAGAATCAAAGCTCGCGGGCATACTCAACGACGCAATTGAGAAAAGACAAGTCTCGCTCTCAGAGGACCAGTACGGGTTCCGTAAAGGGAGGTCCACGCTTCAGCCGATTAGCAAGATACTCGCTAAGGCCGAAGAGAAGAGACAGAAAACCCCTGAGGTCAAAATATTTACCTTCTGATTTTGCTGGATGTAAAGGATGCGTTTAACAGCGCAAACTGGGGGTTAATCCTTAACGCGGTGGAGAAAAAGGAGAACCAGCGTATTCGGCGCGTGATAGGCTTGTATCTGAACAAATGAAACGTGCGTTACGATGGCAGGGAGAACGCGATTACCGGAAGTTCAATATGCGTGTGGACGGCCATATCCAGATAAATAAGCAGGTAAAATACCAGAGTGTTACGGAAAACAGAAACTTGAGCTGTAGAGCCTACATGGATTATGTAACAGCCAAAACGCACCGGGTGGCAAGCAAGCTCACCAGGCTAATTCCAAGAAGAAATTGGTCCTCGACGAAAAAGCGCCGTCTTCTAGCATCAGTCGCTGATTTAATTCTGCTCTACGGGTCAGCAGTGCAGCTGCACTGAAAACCAAGAAGAATAAGATAAGGCCAAGCAAGGTGCAGAGAGTGCTGGCCATTGGGGTCACCCGAACGTACAGAACGGTGTTCACAGACGCTGCGCTAGTAATTGCCCGCATGACACCTTAGCCAAAATGAATAAAGGAAAATATCCTCTTATAACGTGACCAGGCACTTAAAAAACGATACCAGAAGAAGACTCTGGAAAGTTGGGACCTAGTGGTCGACAGAACAAGTCGCTTTGAGGTTGAGCAGACACTCGCTCTTTTTCTGGAGATCAACACAGCTGGCTTGTGATTGAAGGTCACTGCTTCTTCTCAACGCCCAAAAAGTATCCTGTCAACTGCGGTAAATTTATTTTATTTGTAACTGTACTACAATATTTTTGTCCTGCCTATATATATATATATATATATATATATATATATATATATATATTTATATATGGAAGGCAAATTGAAATATCTAAATCCTGTTAAGTAGATTCCCGTCGTCGAATTAACGATAATACTATTAATAGGTTCTCCCAGTCCCTTAGATGGAGTGGTGCGCTGTAAAAGACCGTAATTTTAAGAAGGCTTCTATGCCGTATAGTCTAACAAGGATTTATTTAGGATATATCTGGATTGCGCTCATAGCAATAAGAAAACTGCACTTTTCGACGAGGCTAGTGCGGTCGGTGCCTTACTATTGCATTTTATACAAGTGTTGTCCAAGGAAGCCCAGATAGTCATTCGCAGCTACCCAAGACCAATGATCCTAGATCCTACATGCCATTCAAAAATTTCACTTTAATGAGGCAGCTAATTATGACGTTATCTTAATTCGGTTAGATCCATTTGCTTTAGACAGGAAAACGTCCTCCTGTAAGTTCCGCCGGGAAGAAAAGGCAACTGCAAACCAGGCTCTCAGTATGGGATTGCTAATGCAAATTTCTGCTGCAAGTTTTTATCGGTGATTGTCAGAGATTTGTTGTTTTTTTAATGAAGACATGTTGCGCTATTCTCGGCGAACCGCACGGCTTCCGCGTAGGAAGGTCCTTTCTCACAGTGTGCAGAATTTTGTTTATAAAAGTGCAGAGGTTCAGTGAGACCCCAGGCTGTTAAAGGGTACCGGCTTGCTGTTTCCCTTTTACTTGAAGTCGGCGTCGATAAAACTCCCGGCGATAAAAGTTTTCCTTAAACCTGTAGAAGAAAGAGTACCTATACGCTTTCTTGAACTGGTATGCAGCGTACCTCAATATAATCCGATCAATAGTGATGATGAAGGCAGAACTAGATTTATTAATACACATAGTCTTCTATTGGTTTTGTGGTGTTTATGCGGATGACCTAGTAGTCGACGGAACAAGCCGATTTAAGGTTAAGCAGACACTCGCTTTTTTTCTACAGACCAACACAGCTGACTTGTTAGTGAAGGTCAACTTGCCGAATACCAGAGCGACGAAATTTCATAGAACTGATGTTGACGCGTCGTACTCTCTTCCGAGAGAGCTTTAAGGCTTTGGTCATATCAAGCTAACAAAGATGGCGATCAAGCTAACATCTTATGCGATCCAGTTCATCTGGAAGCATATTAACGTAGCTCAATGGGAAACTTTGGACCGAATGAAGCCGACACTCGCTATAGAAGCTCCATACTTCGACCCGCAATTGGTTTCAATACTTCTTGGCCTATACGACCCTCTTTATCGAAGAGTTGGCCTTCCGTAAACTTCGCCTACAGGGAATTTACCCATAAATGGGAAATCCGCTCAATTACTATTATAGCTCTTAAAATGTGTCCACCGTGGGTTATAACAAACGATTAGCGACCATAGATTGAGCGCCGCCTGCTTTCCAATGTTGCCTATATCCAGCTTATGTAGGCGTCTACACATAAGATGTCTGTAGTAAAATTTGTAGTAAGTAAAATATGTATCAAATTTAATTCAATTCATATATTCCATTCATATGTGTTTTATATATATACAATCGCACAGATTTTATCGGCTTGACTTGATTGCAAACTCGGTAGAAACGGGATTTTGAGGGTACTACAATGCAGTCTGCCGACAGTTGTTCTTTTGAGCTCGAAAAGTATCTTGTCGACTGCGGTAAACCTATTTTATTTGTAAGTGTACTATAATACTTTTATCCTGTATATCTATATGAATATGGAAAGCAAATTGAAATACCTACATTCTGTTGAGTAGACGACGATACTGTTCAGGTCAGAGCTTTTCTGCATTAAGTGCAGTTACTTGCTGCAATGCACTTTTCGTATTTCGTTTGGTTATGATTTAGTCGTTCAGCTAGTAATGAATATCACCTCTCAAAGTGGATATTCAGCGTTTGCCTGGATCTCTTGGATAT
>QVRM01005108.1:0-70322 GCA_003439945.1 Dermanyssus gallinae
GTGTATTCGTGTTGAGCCTCCACTGTCTGGCGAATGAGTTAGCGTTGACCACGAAGGGAAATTGAGTATTATCTTGAACGGTACAAATACGTGACGCGTGGATAGACCACCACCCGCGGATTTTTGGGCGTACCTATAGAACTTCTATTGAGGAGATGATCTATCACCGAGTTCCTCATGGAGACAGGAGCGCCTTCATATACATGTCCTGTATGACTTCTACGCGTGGCGGTAAAAAAATGGCAAGAAAAGTGACCTTTTTGCTCATGATTCTGTCAATATTAAACCGTCGACTGTCTCAAGAGATGACTGGATTCATAGAGGAATGGAAAAGATAATGTTGTTACAGTTGCACAGTTGCACGATAGTTAGTATCGACCTGACCATTGGGGGGCGGTTGCGGGTTCTTGCATAGTCTTTGAAGAATGGCTGTGCTAGAGTCGTTAATAGCTCTTCTTGGCGGCAAGAAGAGGTACTCCGTGACATTTCTCCGGTACGGCCCTTCTCTCTGAGGGCATTTCTTTTCCTTCTTCAATTCCTCTCCTGCTGCACGTGTTGGGTAGAGCGATCCGTAGAGCGAAGGAGGTAGAGTTCTCCCCATACTTGTGCAAAAGGTGAGGGATTCTCAGTTGCCTCGGGCCTTCCACGCTGCACTGCTGCTTCCTCATGTCAACTTTCTGTTGCGTTCGTCTGCTGTTTTCTTTGGTCGACTGGCTCGTATCGGAGCAAGTCGCAACTTAACGCCAAAAAACAAAATGTCACTTGGCGTGCTATGCCCTTGTAGCAAACGTGCGTCAGGTCATAAACTGTTGCATAAAAATAAAGCGTATTTGCAAATAAACATAAAACAAAGAGTGTTGAAAACGTGTGAATACAGAACCCTGCAGAAAAGTCTAACGGCGTTAAATGGCAAGACCTTGAGAGCCAGTGAAATTTAACTACCCGTTATTGATTACCCGTCCGGGACCTTCATTCTCAAAAGCTCAATTGTCTCCCCGGCTGTGTGGCTTGTGACGCCAAATTGTGAAGTTAGAAACTATCGCATCAATTTCGTCCGGATCGGCTAAGAACAATTAAGAACCATGCTTCAATAAGGATCATGCTGACCATTAAAAAAATAACAAGGTCCAATAATTTCTTTGGACTAAAGGTCGTACAAGACCGCCACATATGGCACACGTAACGGCTTTTCGTGAATCGCATTAGAGTTCTCGGTTTCCCAGATAAGAGAGTTTTGTTCGTCGGACAAGATAAACGTCTTCAAAAACTCGGCATCATGCTGCATAATCTCGAAAGCCAAGGTTTAAACGCTCCTGATGGTCCGTAAATTTGAGCTTCTGCTTCGGACACACTATACATGTCTCTACTCACTAAAGTGCAGTGCGTGTAAACCATGTTGATCACACCGATCTACACTCTTGGCAACCAGCTTCCAATGATTCATTTGCATATTTTCACTTTTTGTGGAATTCTGCCAATGTCGCTACGTTTTAAAGTAAGCTAAAAGCACCTAAGTCCGAAGCAAGCCATCGTCAGAATACGAACTGTGTCATTTTAAATGCGCCGTATTTCGTGGCAACGCCCACTAGCATACATCTGTGAGGGCCGTCCGGCTCTTGCTAGATTTCTAATGATAAGCTCTACTGCATTTACTCTACTTTTCTGTCCGTTTAGGTTCGGATTTTTCACACTTCGGATTTTTTCCACGCTGTTAGAGGCACAGCTCCTTTTTACCTGGCATATATATATATATATATATATATATATATATATATATATATATATATATATATATATATATATATATATATATATCGTGTGTAAGAAAACAGCAACAATCAGAAGTAATAAAGTGATCGCTATAACAATCAAGCCTACCTTAAAGGCGTATTCCGCCGTGCTGTCGAGCTCATGTTCAGTAAGGAACTCGCGAGAAACGTGAAACTCCAGCACCTCGCCCCTAACAGGAGACAACGGCAACTCTTCGAACTTCACTAGTTGAAAGACGATCGCTTCGCCAGGCCGGCCCGCTGGCCACGCCGCACCATAGGTTTCGAATCCTGCTACCAGAAGAAATAGACACAAAATGTGGACATCGTTCGTCATTTTCGTACATGCTCTCGAAAACGATTGCATACGCGGCTCCCAAGTATTATTCTTAAGACCATTGCATTTCTTGTTACGTTTTCGTTTGTAATCAATCTCACCGAGCACAACCGCCTGGATAAGTCTTTTACTCTTAGGATCATCGCCTCAATTTTAAACTGGAAGGTCACCCAGTGCCGCCTACGCCCATGGTCAAGTACGTAGGCGTAATCCTGGATAGAGCTCTCACAAAAACACCTGATGTGCGCAATGCAGCAAGAAAACAGCCAAAGCCTCAGCAGAGCTATGGAAAATCCTACTACGAGCCAGAGGAGCAACCGACTTTCGGCACCGTCTCTCCGCACCAGTAATAGACGGCATCATGTTATACGACCTGCCTTTATGGCAGCCCACGACTTCCAGAGCTACAACGCGCCGCCTCCTCCTCAACAAGACTCAAAGACCCATGACGCTTAGCATAGCACGGGTAAGTTGCACGGCTTCCACAGCAACCAAACAAGTCCTAAGTGTCAGAGAACTGGCATCAAGAAACCCCTTAAATAACGGCCGGACGGAGGGAACACTAATCAGTAATGGAGGGAATCACTAATGTGCAACTCAGGGGAGGCTGATGATTTAAGGCACTGCTATGACAACGCTGCGCTTTTTTCGACACTGAGCGAGAAAGCTACTGTTCCGGAGCCTACGACTGGGGAATCCACTGTCATGCCAAGCCCTTGTAGAGACGCTCCTCAAGGATCATGAATCCTAGATTAAGGTAAGGAGATTTGCTGCAGAAACTGTCGCCGCGGTAATAATAACCACCACACAAAGTCGAGCAGCCTAAATGGCAAGAAAAGTGGTCAGGTGAAGTGATCTCGAGGACACAGTATTGCGGCCACCCCCTGACAAAGGGCAAAGAAGATGACTGGTGGGTCGTGGGTTTGTGAGTCCCACACTACCGTGGCTTTAGCAATGACGCCCGGTGTGAATCACGTATTTTACTAATTGCCTCTATAAAAATATATATATATATATATATATATATATATATACTACATGCACATATACATATATATGGCGCACCCAAATCAAGTATATCCATCTTAGCGTTGAACTTGTTAAGAAGGACCTTTTTCCGAATAAATGGGGGGGGGGGGGGGAAATGTCTTTTTATAAGTGAAAGTGCAATTGCTTTATTCTGTTATATGGGTGCGGATGGTCTTCTGAGGTGGAGGGGTCAATCGGCTGGTGTATATCTGGACTCTATGAAAGCTCTAATTCGGGTGGCGGTGGAAGACGGTTTACGGTAGTCATATCAATTGAACCACCACAAATATGGTACCATAATCATCCCTGAAAAGAGTACATTCTTGTGGCTATCCTATGGAGGCTGACCGCTAAGTCTTCAAGTTACTAAACTTGAGAGTTAGAAAAGTCGATGGGCCAGATCCCTAATTTTTGTAAACATTTTTTAATGTTACTATTTGTCTTCCTGTAGCTGAGTAGCTTCCTCCATACGAATGAGTGGCTTCCTCCATACGAAGCAAAACACGACACTGCCAAACACGGCGGTATGTCCGTTTTCTCCACCAAACAATTTGTTCACCCGCAATGGCGCCTTTTGTGAAGTGATGTCCGACCATTCACATCAGTAAAGAGAGTAAAGATATTTTATGAACAAATCTTACCACAACCTAAAATGCGTGTACTTAATTTCGGAACACCCTGTATACATGCATACATGCATACATGCAAGTGCATAAATAGGTTCATCAAGATCGTCTACATAGCAAACAAAGCCGCCCCAAACATCACGGAACATCGGCATACACATTCAGCAGTATCGTGCTTTGCGCTGTGTCTAGACGAGAAGAGAACGGTTGCGGTGATGCAACTCTGTATGCTACGCAACCACGAGACATCGCGCCGAGTCGACTACTCACCGTGGCCGCGCTGGGCATCGACAGGTCTGGCACGACGAGATACGACACTCGTGGGTGACAGCGGCCCTCCGTCGCCTCTGCTGTACCACTGCTAGAAGCAACAGACGACACCCGTCCAGTCGCAGACGATCTGGATCCGGCATCCGACTTGAGAGTGGCGATCAGCGATCGGGCCGGACTCACGTGCAGGTCGAGCGTAAAGCGGCACGGAAAGCAAACATCGAAGTTTGAAGCCGACATCTTAGTTGTTCTCTTCTTGTTCTCCTTCTTTCGAGTTTTGCTGTAGCTGTGGTCGTCGTGGTTGTTATCGACCAGCCGCAGTCACCTGTATCTCCTGAGAACAAATATGAACACTTCAGGCAATGTAGGACGCGCGCCAAAAAACATACATAAATGTATGTTTTTTTTTGGCGCGCTCCCTTTTCCACCTGAGATCCAACTAATTCTCGATAGGACTTAAGGAAATGTGTTCCTATACATAGCCGGCGATGTATCTAATAACATATTTTTGTAATGATAAGCCACGTTTTGCCATTACGCGCATAAAAGAAACACATTCAGGAAAATGCGTATTTCATGGGGATAATTTTATTATGTGGCAATAATAATGGTACAATGGTACGCTGGTGGTTCGATTTGTGATATGAATTCCGTACGGCGTCTTCTTCCCCATGGGAAGTTCGCCCCCAATGTCTGAGTTCCATGAGACCCTGTGGAATTTTCATCAGACATTGGAAGACATGGGTGCGACGTATAGTAACCACCATCGATTTGTGTACCAAATAGACCCCCAAATAAAGGCGCATTTTCCTGAATCTATTTGTTTTATGAGCGTAATGGCAAAACTTGATTGTTGCTGAATGTGTTGGTTGGCTAAGATTGGAATCGTGTGATGTATCCTATTTAAATTTCGTGTTAGAATTCGCGGGAGTCCCCCTTTATGTACATTCGCCGAAAGAGTGGGAATTCGCCGGAGTCCCCCTTTATGTACATTCCTTTGGATTCAAATGTATCGTAATTCTGTTTGTGGCTGATAAATAATTAAGGTTTTATAATGGGCATGTGAGAAGGTAGGACATTAATAAACCTCAAATGTTAGGTTGCAATAATAATAAGATGGGGGATTGGATGGTATTGCACCATCTCTTTTTATTGAGACATCTGTGCTCCCCGTTTTTTATGTTCGATCATGGCCAATTATAGTCCAATCCGGGATTCACCTTGTTTGTCTAAAGTGGAAACCATGAAAACCAATTTAAGAGTGGCCGATCCAGGTCTCGAAGCCACAACCTCACGAATGTAACGCATTGGCTTTGCCACTATGCCGCCTTTAAGCTTTCACATATAATTCGTGTTATTTTTGAAATGATATGACACTCTTTAATATACAATAAGCAATTGCGTTGCATCTTCTTGGCATGTTTCAACAAAACTATATTATTGCCGAGAAGGATATACGGCTATCCAGCAATCCTGGCGGATTCAATTATTGAATTCCAGTCATTGAAGCATGCCCAAAGCCTTCGCGTAAAGCATATTCAAACTTAATTATAAGTAAATTAATCACCTCATTAATTATTGAGGGTAAGTCGAAGTCTAGACGGACTTTGGTTTTCGCCATATATCGGACTTTGGTTATCGTTCGGCGAAAAACTTAATTAATCACCTTGTCCGTGCGCTTATACGTTTTAACACATGATAATAAGACTAATAAGCTTTCTCGTACTACATTACTAAATACGTATACAAGTGCATGTATGCTGTTACATGAGTTAGTAGTGAACTACTTATATATATATATATATATATATATATATATATATATATATATATATATATATATATCGTCTGCGTACAATTCCTAGCCGCCAGTACTATGCAACAGTCGAGCCTCGCGACCGGAGGAGACACATAGGTGCGCGGGTTCGAGCCCCACCGTTGCACATTTGTATTTGTGGGGGTCCGTCTATGAAGCAATGCGAAAAGCAGTCCCATGGACGTTAAATCTTGGCTGAGAGTCGGCCCCGAAAAGATAGTACTATGCAACAACATGAATAATTTACGACGTTTTACTACTACTACTTCTATGTCTAACATGCAAACTAAGTTTCGTTAACGACGAACAATTCGAGTGCATAAAAAAATAAAATTAAAAAAACTCTGCGTCATCTATTTTAATGACTAACGTTGACGAGTGCATACACCCGCATTTTTTTCTTATTCTAAGCTACAACTTCTCCCAACATGTTTGCCGCCTGAAGAATCAAACGTATCCGTATTCTATATTACGCGCGTTTTTTTTCGCACTCCGGAACACACCAAACACTCACACTGCGGAGGTCTCTCCAGCGAAAGGAAAATGCAGCTGTTTTCAGTTCGGGCTCACGCAAACTATCAAAACCATCAAAGCCATCGTTATAACGCCCAGCCGACAGTGACTTCAGGAAGTTATGCGCAACTATTTCCTCTTCTTCACTTCACTCTTCTCTTCTCTGCTTTGTTTGTTTATTTTCGTTTCATCAGCATTGGTTATATGCCAATCATGTCATCTAGACAGATCGCGGTTCGCGTTCGAATTCCAAATGCCGCCACATCTGTAATGATGGATAAATCTCTCGCGAGCCGCGTCCATTGAAGGCCAGACTCTTCATACGCTCTACGGTTACAACCGGAGAACAGACAACACGGTGCGCGACAGGTGTTTCGAATACCGAGTACAGCTGGTAACAACTTCCGCTGCCGGTCGAATGCGGAAGGTATACATACAAACAGCACCAGGTTGTAAACAAAAATAGATTCAGCTCATTTTCCAGTAGCAGCAGAGATGCAGGCAGTCTGCATATGGCTCGGTTCCAGACAATCGTCTGGAATGAATGTTCCGGCCTTCCGTTGCTACAGGGCATATGCCCTATATATGTTGTATACTTTTTTGAGAAAGCAGAAAGAAGACTCTAAATATATATATATATATATATATATATAATATTTTTCTGTTCAGCATCGCCGCTGTCAATAGATTCCACGAGAAATTAATGTTCAGTTATTACAATTGGGGGATACGAACGTTTAAGCCAGCCAGGGAATGCATAATGCGTCATTAGCAGCTTGCGTGAATAGTATGAGATTTACCTATTTATTTCACTCGAATAGAGTATGTACAAGATAGTTCATGTTATTATTAAACATAATTATGGGACTTACAAACCCACTAAACCCGACTTCCTCCCTATCCTCCCAGACTCGGTAATACTTGGATTTTTTTTTAACATAATAATTTAATACCCAAACTGCTAGAATTCAAGTTTGAAGATTATCTCCCTAAACGACTACTTGAGTCCTAAAATCCACACATAATGTTCTTGCGGAAATGTCTGTTCGCCCTAAAAAAAGGAAAATTAACTAACGACGACAGCGAATTCAACAGCATAGTTACTGCAAATATCTATAGAAAGTACTCTTAATTAATATTAATATTGACAATGTACGAATATAAAATATAATAATAATAAGAATAATCATATCATTAGTGATGCATGCACGGCGGATCTAGTTGCTCTCGGGGTGTACTACTGCTGACCGGCTGACTGTCTGCTATCGGAACGGACCGAACTGTTGTTGTTGTTGTTGTTCTTGTCAAAAGTCACACAAAGACCGGTGTCGTCTGCTAACGGTGAACGGACGGCGGCGCCAACTGTGTCCCCCTGTCATCACCATCATCATCATCATCATCGTCCCAATTATCATAATCTATCAATTATTATCAATCCATCGTCATCATCTATTAGACGTTATTTCTTTTCTTTTTTTTTTATATATTTTGGTTTGCCTTTAGTTTCGCTTAGCTTGTTTAGGTTGTCTGCACCGAAGCCGGTCCGCCGCTACAGCGGCGGTGGAATCACTCCGCCGGCGGCAGGTGGTTCCGTTTCGATTTCGGTCGCTCTTTTTGGATTGGTGATGGACGATGAGCGATGATTGTTCGCTGCGCCTGCCGCTCACGACGACGAGCAACGAACGATACACGTGCGGAATAGAGAATAACGAACCCACCATTCGTCGTAGCAGTGTTGTTGGTAGCCGAAACAGCTGCTGCTACCGCCACCGCGGCCGGGGCACGTGAAAGCAGCAGCAGCACAACAAGAAGAAGAAGATATTCTCATACTATAGAAGAGAAGCGCCCGTACTGCCGGCGGCTGTGACAATTGAGTGGTAAATAATGCCAAGGCCCCACGTTCTCTACCATCCTCCTAGCTCGAGCGACCTACCTATCTGCCTACCCATCTAAATATCTATCTACCTACAACGTTCTGTTCGGCTCGGCTGTGTTAGGTCTTTTTTGTCAAAACAAGAAACAAGTTCTTTTGTGTTTCCAGTGTTTGTCTCGTGTGTTCGTCTCTAGTGTCGCACTGTGTTATTGGTCTGGGTGTCTGTGTATGCTTCTGTACATTATCTGTAAAAAACAAATATATATATATTTATATATATCGACGAAATTGGACGTCACACTTCTCTCCAGGCCGTCGAATTCAATTCGAGCGTGTGTTCGGATCGGCGAGTGTTTGCCTTTTGTTCTATTTGCTGTTGTTGAATTGATATCAATCGGGTATGGATCGCGATGATAAGTGTACTGCGTGCAGATACAATACACGATGACGTCGTACGTAAAATTGTGACATATGTGTATGTTTTTATCTGAACCATCGGAAGTTCCTGCACAAACTAAGATAAATAGCTGTAATAATAATTGCAATATTCGTAATATGAGTGGCCTACACACCACTTAGAGTATCTTAATAATATATTTGAAATATATATATATATATATATAATTCTTGACTGTTGTACTCGTTTAATGTTTCTCCTCATATCTTTATCTTTCGTTCTATGTTGTTTAAGCTAGCTCTAATATCGCTCGGATTCATTAGTAATGTTCAAGCTTACCATCATAGAAAAACAAAACTATGGCGGGTTATTTTTCTCTTTGGGTCTCGCCTGAAGTTTAGTGGATTCGGCCTAATAATGAAATGAGTTAGTTATGATGCGTATGGTTGTGTTAACAATGATGGCGGAGGGGGGAGAGAAGGCGGTACATAAAGCCGTCTGATTGTTCCATATTGCCGGGCCGTGTGAGTTTGAATGTCTATTTAAAACGAGGAACTCGTAATACAATATTTTAAACTATACTATTGTATATATCACGAATCAAGTCAAATAAGACTTCATTGAATTGTCTTCCAAGACTCTTATGTTGTGCAGTGTATTTATGGAATTTAAGTATTTTTGTCAACAACGTTGCAACTCTGTGAAAACAATAAATGTGCGCTTGAATTGAGGAATTGAATTGATGTGGATTAGCAAGTGGCGTCTTCAGCACACAGAGAGAACGGGGGGGGGAATGCCACTTCTTTTGAGCTTGACATATCATGCATGATAAATAACACGATATCTTCATGTCATTGCTGTTTTTACTATGGCTATTAGTGTACATCATTGCTGACGTACATTGTTGTTTTGCACACTTGGGGAGACGCAGCCATGCCATGCGTTCGTTGTGGGCTTGTTTCAAACATCTCACATTTTAAGTGGGGGGGGGGGGGGGGAGAGTCAATATGGTTGCTGTCAATGAACGTAACGTGTGGCAATGACTTAATACGCATTACGGTGCAAGAAATTGTTTCCTAATCAGATTTTTTTGTATGAGGTTCACGTGTTCTTAGTGTGTTTCATC
This sequence comes from Dermanyssus gallinae, assembly GCA_003439945.1. Lineage (NCBI taxonomy): Eukaryota > Metazoa > Arthropoda > Arachnida > Mesostigmata > Dermanyssidae > Dermanyssus > Dermanyssus gallinae. Next base: position 9,757 of record QVRM01005108.1, read on the forward strand.
TCACGATTTGTAGCTACTCGCCATTACAGCTGGGAATAATGACAGTTGTCAGATGGCTTGTTTGTGCTTTTTTGCTATTCCCCACGAGCACACTCCAACTATATTTACTGTTCTTACGAATTATGGTGTGTTTTCTTACATCTGCCGATATAAACGATTATTCAGAGCAAATGATCTTTGGTCTATATACTTGTTTTTGTAGCCCCCGAGTGTTCGACGATAATGGAGATAAGGGAGTTAGTCTAGATTTGGTATATTGTTCTATTCTTTTTGTATATTTTTATATGATAGATTTCGCGTAGCTATACTAAACAATATTCCGCGTCGTGGTTGTTGCAGTTATTCCTTGAGAACAAAAGCAATGAAAGGCTATCGAGCCTAACGCTTTGTGTCTCGTACTGCTATATGTGACTAGCTGTCGATTGGCAGATTAATGGAACCTTTTTGTTATATATATATATATATTTAAAACATATGTTTTTGGGTACAGTTTAACTAACGTCGTGAAGACCACACAAGCTGACGCTAGTGCGAAATCATTAGCAGATCCATGATTATACTTCTAGCCGGCGAACTACTCTATTCGATCGTCGATGACACGCTGTAGCGCCTGTCTATGGATCTCTATGTGTCTATGTAGGTGACATCATTGCCAAGTAATAATGATTATTCCTAGTTTTCGCTTGCGCTGACAGCTAAGATGACTGGCTTTCGCTTCAAGCTGGCGACATTCGTCGTGTTCTGCCGTCAGCAGGAGTTGCATCTTAGCCATATGCGACCAAACTTCATCCTTGAACATTCCGTGAAACATATTTTTTTTTGCTTTACATGACGATTCGGGTTACAGCATTACTTGCACAAATAATAATAATAGTAATACTCATTGTATTAATAGGAATAATAATTGTTGTTATCCTATTGGCACTAATTGTCCTTGGCGTTGATAACAGCTGGCAGAAGTGAGTGTTTACGAGTTACTACTCTCATTAGTATTGTCATTCATTGTAATTACTTGGTTTGTCGATTGTTCACGACCGTTTGATGTAACAAGCAAGCACAGCTGAAAAAGTTTGATTTTTTTTTTAAATTATGTTTAGTATAAAAGCACGACAACATTTGATTATTTTTGTTGGACATATTTTACCTAAATTGGTCAACATGATCGGACAGTGATCAAATAACACTAACAACATGTCAATATCCTAGCCGGTAATTCACCCTGGATCAAAGGAACATTTTATATATATATATATATATATATACATATATAACACTTCATCCTATTATTTTTGCCCAATAATATACGTTAGCGGTGTTAACTTATCTGAAATAGCATAAGGCATATGACGATGACAGAAGGGAAGCATGCACGGTGTGTATATATTTACGTGCATTCCAGGCTTTGCATATAATGCACCACATCTATATGTAATCCAAGGTTTTCCCAAGTAGCGTCTTGGTGGGTAAGAAGAGTGCTGTCAGGGGACCACCAAAATATCTGTGAGAATAGGATTCGTTAATGTCTCAATATAGTATATTACCATAGCCTGTAATAAAATAATAATAATATCTTTGTTCACATTCAGAACAAAGGTCTCATAACGAAAACGTGCATTTGTGGGACATCTGATGGCGCAGAGAAAGGCAGGCTAAGGACATTGTCGAGCTTTACCAAAAGAGAACGACGATTCGTCCCGGATTCACGACATAGAGTTATTATATTGTATTTCTATTTAATCTATGTTTGCCATACGCTCCATTTTGCTGCATATATAATATCATACGTGTATATATATATATATATATATATATATATAGCAACGTGTTGCTAGTATTACTCTAACACATTGGCTCTTGTCTGTGCGTTTTTAGCGGTGGTGCTATTGTGACTAGTGGCGGCCAGGGCTGAGGTGAGCCACGATGGCGAACATGCTCAAAAAGGAGGAGGTGCAGGAGAAACTAACGAGGATCGCCATCATCACCGAGGACAAATGCAAGCCCAAACGATGCCGTCAGGAATGCAAGAAGTCTTGTCCCGTCGTTCGTATGGGCAAGTTGTGCATCGAGGTGACGCCCAACGACAAGATTGCGTTTATTTCCGAGAACCTTTGCATTGGCTGCGGCATCTGTGTGAAGAAGTGTCCCTTCGAGGCCATTACGATCATTAACCTGCCGTCGAATCTCGAACGCGAGACGACGCATCGCTACGGACCGAATTCGTTCAAACTGCATCGGTTGCCAACACCTCGGCCCGGCGAAGTGCTCGGTCTCGTCGGAACCAACGGTATCGGCAAATCGACGGCGCTTAAAATTCTCGCTGGCAAGCTCAAGCCCAACCTCGGCCGCTATAACGAGCCGCCAGACTGGACGGATATCCTGGCCCACTTCCGCGGGTCGGAACTGCAGAACTACTTCACGCGGCTGCTCGAGGACGAGCTGAAGGCCGTTATCAAGCCGCAGTACGTCGATCAGATTCCGAAGGCCATCAAGGGCACGGTCAAGGAGCTGCTGGCAAAAAAGAACGATCTCGGCAAACAGGATCACCTGTGCGATCTGCTCGAGCTGGTGAATGTGAAAGATCGGCAAATTGCCGACCTGTCCGGCGGGGAGTTGCAGCGATTCGCCACGGCGATGGTGTGCATCCAGCGGGGAGACATATTCATGTTCGACGAGCCGTCCTCGTATCTCGACGTCAAGCAGCGACTCAAGGCCGCCGTGGCTATCCGGGGCCAGCTCGAGGCGACTAAATACGTGATCGTCGTTGAGCACGATCTGTCGGTGCTTGACTACCTTTCGGACTTCATCTGTTGTCTATACGGTACGCCCGGCTGCTACGGCGTCGTCACGATGCCGTTCTCGGTCGCCGAAGGCATCAACATCTTCCTCGACGGCTACGTGCCGACGGAGAACCTGCGGTTCCGTGAGTCCGCGCTGAAGTTCAAGGTGTCCGACAACACAGCCGACGAGGAGGTGAAACGGCTTGCTCGTTACGAGTACCCCAGCATGTCGAAGACGATGGGCGACTTCGAGTTGGTTGTCGAGGGCGGTTCGTTCACCGACTCGGAGATCATTGTCATGCTCGGCGAGAACGGAACGGGTAAAACGACCTTGATTCGGTTGCTGGCCGGCCGACTGAAGCCTGATGGCGATGAAGAGGTGCCAACGTTAAACATTTCCTACAAGCCGCAGAAAATCTCGCCAAAAAGCACAGGCTCCGTTCGGTCGCTTCTGCATGAGAAGATCCGAGATGCTTACCAGCATCCGCAGTTCGTTGCCGACGTCATGAAGCCTCTGCTCATCGATAATATCATCGATCAGGAAGTGCAGAATCTTTCCGGAGGAGAACTTCAACGTGTGGCGTTGGCGCTCTGTCTCGGAAAGCCCGCCGACGTCTACCTCATTGACGAACCCTCAGCATACCTCGACTCAGAGCAGCGTCTCGTGGCGGCAAAGGTCAGCCAATCTTATACGTTATGCTCCTCGTTGACATGTAGTTAGACGTAATAGGCATGTTGGTGGGTAGTGAGATATGTACGGGGGTACGAGAGCGAAGGAGGCCAATAGTTAAAGGGCAGTAATCATTTAGCTTTTTCGTTTGCAAACATAAAAACTAGGTCTTAGCGTGTTGCGCATTGTGGCTCCATTACGACTCTGGAAACTCGTCCTAAAGTTGCAAATATAAGGTCTTTGTCATACTTTTCCTACGATGATCTAGTAGTGTTTGTCAAAACCTTTGGTGACGTATCTATCTAAGATGATTTCTGATAGGATTTAGACGCCAGAGTAGCTATGCCCAATCAATATCAACTGGTTGATGGCGAATAGCGGGAATTGGATCGTCAAATATGTTTTTAACAAGAGATAACTCGCACGGCCAGCGTTATGTCGATGAAAAGCTATCGAACAGTAGACCGGTATATAACAAGGGCCTCTAATTTACAAATATATTCCATTGCGTGTGTGCGTTTCTACATATACTGTGTTCAACCCCTCGATAGGTGATCAAGCGGTTCATTCTTCACGCGAAGAAGACCGGCTTCGTAGTCGAACACGACTTCATCATGGCGACCTACCTCGCCGACCGTGTCATCGTCTTCGAAGGCAGACCCTCGGTATCGTCGCGGGCTACCGTGCCGCAGTCACTACTGGTTGGAATGAATCGCTTCCTCGAGCTGCTGAACATTACATTCCGCCGAGCGCGCAACAACTTCCGACCCCGAATCAACAAGCTGAACTCGGTCAAAGACTCCGAGCAGAAGCGTAATGGGACGTACTTCTTCCTCGAAGACTAGTTCGTAGGGGAACACACACACGGCCTGTCGATGCCAAAGAGAACAGCAGTCACTATACGGCTTCGATGGGCATCACCAACGGATGACAACAAATCGATGATAAATTAAATGATCGCTGAGCCGACACGCGTGTATCGGCCAACGTCGTTTTCAAACTGTTCGTCTCCGAGGAGACGTCGAGTTGTGCCACGGCAACACCAATCATAATAGATTCCAACAACAACAACGATCACAACCACAATGACAATAGGTTAGGAGCAGGCTTACTATAAAAGCTGTGACCACCCGAAGGTGACGTAACTGTGGTAGTAATGGTTGCAGCAGCAGCAACAACACCAACAATAATGACAACATTGGTATTACCACTAGTCGACTACGATGCCTGGCTTTGTTGGGAGTCAATGAACATAGGGGAACACATTCGAAATAGTCACGGTCACGAGCAACCAGCGGTGAATTTCTCGGTCATGGACGGCTCTGCCAGGACGATATTCAATCAGTCCTGTAAGAGTCACTTTTCCCCCTACAGGAAAGGTGTGGAGGAAAGTGACCTCAACGTGGCGTCCGAGTAGAACATTGCCGGGGCATCTCCATCATCCGTTGCCGTTTTGCCGTGGGGGTTGGCTCTCGTCTGCTTTGTTTATGAGAATGACGAGCAGAGAGGGAGCGACATGACAAAACGTACAATCCGAGGGAACGGGAACAAAAGCCCCGTTTCACCACATGGATTTTTCCTGGTTCCTGCAGTTGTAACTATGGTATCAGAGCTGGACGTTTATGCGTTAGTGTTTGCGATTTGTCTACTTCCGCGTCCTGGAGAGGACATGTTGTATGGCATGTAACCCATGTATGCCACGGTGTGCTGTACACTTCGGCGAATAAGAGGTGAGATGGTTGGTACGTTGAGCCTCATCCAAGCATCTTGAGCAGCAGGGAGTGTAATAATAATAATAAGAAAATATATAAAAATATCTTCTTTATTATGAATGTTGTGACATCAGTGTGTATTTTTTGTGTATTGGTAGTCACCTTGGTAGTGGGACTTAATAGTGTCGTGGGGGTACAGTACAGTAATGCTGCGGCTAATGTGATACGGCTTGCTGTAACTTAAGCACTACACGTTTTTATTTGGTTTGCTGAGCATAATATCTAGCTAAATTAAATCACTAGCATTCTTGCCTTTTTACGGGACTACTAAAACGCCTCTTGATGAGCTGCTTACCAGCGCAATTTCAGCGTTTAGTCCTTGATCTGCAAGTAGCTATAAGTCTGAAATTATATGAAATATGTCGCTTTGAAGGCAAAGTTTTAGCTTGGCTGTGTGTTTTAAATGACGTAGATACATTGGCGAAGTCTTAAGACACTGTAAAAATATTTCCCGCGCTAGTTTATGAAAGGAATATTAATGCAATTTAACTCCCGTCTTACCGGAAACGAGTCGTTACGGTATTTAAAACATAATGCCTCCGATTCAACTTTTTCATATCGCTTCGAAATTGCAAGCGGAAAACAAGTTGCCGGCCGGAATTGTATCTAATGTATCAAGTACTCAGAGTAGGAGAGCGGCATTTATGACATAAAAAATGCACGATATACAAAACCCAACCAAGAAACATTTCCCCTAAGATGCTATTCATCAGTAAACTTTGTTTTCCTTAACACCAAGCTGGATCCTAATATAGTACAGAAGATATATGTGGGGACTTGGCAAAGTTTTATATAAAAAATCATATCTCACCACGGACTCGTGTGGATCAGATGCGGCGAGTGGTGCGAGTTATGCACTGCCGTGGTGGAAGAACCATTGGCTAAAAGACACTTGGAACTCTCCCTGGTGAGCGCAGTGAAAACCTTTGGTAGGCATTCTGCAGTATACTAACCGCTCATCACTGTACGACCTTATTCCAGGACAACCGTCGCCTCAGTTACACTTCTGGGGAAGAAAAGAGCGACCATCACCTTGCCAGCCGGTCTTGGCTTCGCGCTTCATTTTTGTGGGTCAAGGCGATTCACTACGAGAAATGGGACTTGAGTAAGGGGTCATAAAAATGTACAAGTCTCATCACGCGTATGTTATGTTTGCGTTTTCGTTCATCGAAACTTTTACAAGAGGCACATTTCCGTCGTTCGCTGCTGTTTTTGGATGTCATTCTCGCAATTATTCGTACAGATCGATCGAAGCCCGTCAAAAAAACTTGTAGACTTAATCATCTCTGAAAGTTATGCAAAAGAACAGTCCGCAGCACGGTGTTTAGGTACGTTGTGACAGCGATATATTTGTGCTCTCATTTCTTGCTCACACCGCTGTCTGCGGAATCAAATGGTCCAAAACATACGCAATGATAACTCTATCCGCTAGATGATTCGATTCATTTCCACTACGCAGCTAGCCTAAATATTTTCAAGGAACTTATTTGACCTTTTTGTTTCTACCGAAGTGCTATCTGTGAAGTGGATTTAGCCATTTCAGATATGTTAGAGACACTTCAAGGCTATCCACATAGAATCCTGTCGTGTTTTACCGTGCTTGGACACATGCGTTAACATGATTACTTCTTAATGAAATTAATGCAATCTATCGATAGGTCGATGTATCGATGGCTGAACGAAACAGGCTTAAACGAGTATTACGTTCATTTAAACAATACAGTTAAAATCTTTTGAAAAAATATATTCATAATTGTTCTGGATTTATGCTGCAAAGAGCCTACTTTTCAGCAACCTCCTGGCTACTGTGTACAGTCCGTAAGAAAAACAAGATATACAAAGGTATTGCCGCAATTCCTATTTGCAAGGGCAAATTACAATCAAAGAAACGACTTAGGTTTATACTTCAACAAAAATTGACAAAAAGTGGATCATCTGTTAAAACGATTTTTCAACGTTTATTTACTTATACATACAATGCTTCTCATGGAAGCAGCATGAGTACACCACCACGAAAATACCTTCGTATCTATGCAACAAGCGTTAAATGGCATTCTCACACGGAAAGACCATTCTTTGTAAACAGACAATGCTGACCTTCTCTATGTATGGACATCCCCTGACCGTACTAGACACCCGATAACTAGACAATATTCACCCCACAAGAACGATAGCACCGCCTCAATGCTACCATTCGTCATATTACATACATGGATGCGTATTCGTAGCTCGGTTGCTACATTCCCCTCATATACATGATTATTTACAAGGCACGTGTATATATATATATATATATATAAAAATATGCGGGTTATAAAGACTCTGTCTAAACATAGGTACGTAACTTGTTTGAAACAAACTAGCTTTGGTTATATATATGTTCCCTGTGTTTGTTTTTGTCTCTGTTCTTTCCGTCTGTTTGCTCTCTCTGGTTTAAATACAGCCCTATTTTCTATGCACGACGGGCCCTGACCGGCGCTAGATAAGCTATATCGCCGTGAAATCCCCTTCACGCAGATATGCTAATCATCGGCAATTAATAAAAAGGGAAAAACTCAACTCGGCTACGACAGACTCGAGTCGAAATCCACATACTGGCCGCGGTTACGTCGTATGCATCCTGCGTAAGGTACGCGTGCTGCTGATGAACTAACTATAGATCTAGCTGCTGCTACTACTACTACTACTTAAATAATTGCTTGCCCAAATGAGCTGAATTACCATAACGAACTAATTAACAACTTGACTGACTGCCTGACTGACTGGATGAACCGCTTCGGCATCTACAACTAGGTCTTAGCGTGGTGACACCAGCACAACTTGCAACCAACTGAGCACGCGTTCCGCCGACGACGAAATCTTCTGCACAGATACCGGGACGGGGCCGGGAGGGTCCTACACTAGAGCGTATCACGCTCACGCACTCAGCGCCAACCAAACAATCTGTTGTTCACTGCAGCAAGAGATCCGTTTTGTTTGTCCGATTCGTCATCTCCTCCTCCTCCTCCTCGCAATCTACAAAATAGTCATTGTTATTTTCTTTTCTGTGTCCATCATATTTCCTCACCCCGCACTCCTCGCCGACGCCGAATAAACTCACGCGGCCAGCTAGCTCTCCAAGCTGTCGCGCTTCGTGACGTTATTCGCCACTGATTGGATCATAAGTGACAACATATCGCCGCACGGAAGGACATCTCTGCCTCCGGCATCATTGCTAATTGGCTCCGCTGCAGCTCTAGCAGCAGTAACAAGCAGTGTCAGTGCAAACGCAAGCGCCACATTGCATCGCAGTGTCTACGTGTGTTCTACGTGTATCAGCAAAGATGCTTCTTGAACCAGAGAACGGTGTTGACGAAGCAGTCGGCGTCGTGGGCAGGTTTCGAGATGGCATGACAATCGTCATAGACGTTGCATCGCGTTGGTACACCGCGGGCCTTCAGGAGCTTGTAGAGCTTCATGCCATGCGCCATATCGACGCGGCGATCTCGCCGGCCGAGCAACAGGAACGTCGGTGTCATTATCTGCACGCGTGCCGCCGCCGCCAAACCGAAACAAGTCGAATACGGCATGATTAGTGAATGGATCTTTTGGTTAGAATATTTTCTAATACTCAATAAAAGTAATAAGCAAATAAAAGTAGTACTACAAATTCACGCCGCGTAAACAGATTGCAACCGTATAGTCGAAAGATGCTGTTGTCGTAGTGGCTGCGGTTGAACTCACACTTTTCGCATAGCGAATCGGACTCTTGAGCCAGAGATTCTTGACGTCGTCTCCGTCGGGTAGGCTGTCGAACATGAATTCGCCGACGAGACCGCCTTCGTACCAGAACCAGTCGGGAGTGTCAGTGGGACCGTTCATCGACAGATCGATGAGCGGGTTACGCATGGCGGCCGCCTTGTAGAACTCTGGATACTGACCTGTGACACGAACAGCCGACACCGAACATCCAGTCAATCAATTAGTCAAGCAGTGGCCACCCCTGTACTCACCCGCCGAAGGGGCCAACAGCGAGCACGCCATAACGCCTTACAGAAACACCAGCATCGCACATCATTGTGTCAGACATCGCCAGATCTATGTTGACCGGGGCTTTGGTGGTGATTCCTCGTCCAGATGTGGGCGATAATAATAATAATATAAAAAATATATTACTACAAGTATCAATCAATATGTGACGAAGACACAGGTCCAATGTTTATGTTGCTTGAAAACTGTACTTGCTCAGTTTCAAGAGTTACGAAACTCAACGCGAAAAGGTGCGAAGAGGCTAGATAAAAAGCTTCACCACAAACAGCGAGGTCTCGTGTGTCGAACTGCTTAGTGCCTCTGCTTGCCTCGACGGCAATGCGAGAAAACAGATCGATTTCATCTAAACACCTGTTAGCTGGATAAAAATAACTGGACAAGAGCGCACATGGCACTTGGAGGTTTGTCTGGATAAGGCTTAGCCGGAGCTTAATCGTGTGAGAGATCGGATTTCACCATAGACATATTCATTTTAGGTAGACGGTTCTAAAAGAACCACCGAACATTCCGTCTATAGAGCAGAGTCGTTTTGGCATACCGATGGCGTGAGCAGCGAGAAATCCTCCGTAACTCCCGCCGAAAATTACAATCTTCGTCGGATTAATTTCCTCCCGTTGAGCCGTTACTTCAGCGGCGCACTGAACATCAAACACGTCCTGAACGCCAATCTTGCCCGCTAGAGATCTCAGATTCTCCTCGCCAAAACCTACAACGGGTGCACTCGTTAGATGTTTAGTAAAAAAAGCACTGCATATATTTTTCCCATCAAACACACGTACACATCGAAAAGAACTTACGATCATTCCGACTACAAGTACACACATATTCGAATGGCCTTTCACTAAGAATGGTCTATTAAAACTGGTAAAACTGTTTGGTCGGAGCCAGTGAATCAATAAGCTTGAACGAATGTGAACAGCTGAAAGCAACGGCCTGATTGAATAGAGAGGGACACACACACTAATTCCAGGACCATATAGGTAACCATGGTGAGCTAAAGGGATGAGAAGTCAAACTTGCGTTCCCCCGGGCTTGAAATCCAAACTCGCGTTTTCACAAATTAAACAAAAACGTCGTATCATTAATGTACTGGCTGTAATGGCTATAAATACGATTAACCATGATTGTTATTATGTGCAATATTAGCAATGCCGATATTTTGTGATGGTGTCCTGCTGATTATGAGGCAGCAAGATACGTACCGGTTGAACCCCGATAGTTGACGAGCAACACGGCAAATCCGCATTTGACGAATAATATCGGCCACACCTGAAAACCTGCGTGGAACACCGAATGGGGACCGCCGTGTGGCCATACGATAAGCGGTAATTCCTTTTCATTCTGCAACAACAACCCAAGAAGACACAAGGATTCAGGAATCAACACATACACACACTTGTGAATGGGACAACGAGTCACCTTTGTTTACATTTTTTTTTATTTCTTCTGCATGCTTTCTTATTCTTTGCCTTCGCTTTTGGCTAACACCGACTATCACTACAGCGATTCCACACATAAACTTTTCTGAGCAAACACATGCATTTCTATAAATGATAAGCAATTCTGTCTTAACTGTGTGCAGTGCAGTCAACTAATGTCTATACCTAACGTTGCCAGCTTCTGATTTGTATCTATGACTTGACGCACCTTGTGTGAGATAAGAATAGCCTCAAATATTTGATGGCTGTCGTCGGGCGGCGCAAACTGCAGAATGTACCAGCAAATGCCCTGCACCTTTGCTTCGTCGGAATCAATCGATGTCCAATAGTTAACGGAACCATCCGTTGTCAAGACTCCTACAGCCACCTGCAAATCACATGTTCATTGCGCAAACGATGCCACGCACATATAATCGTATATATGCATATATATATATATATATATATATATATAAAGGTTGCACACAAAGATGTTGCCCCCGGCAGCTGTACAGGCATGTAAGGTCAAGCGGCGGCGAGAAGGTACCTGAGGCATAGCGTTGAGCGATGACAGGGCGACTATAACGATGTTGTCACGAATGCAGAGCGCCTGCCACCTTCCGATGGCCTCATCGCGACTCAGCTTAATGAGATCGCCGCTGAGGGTGTTCACGGCAAGCAATTCGACCTTCGAATGCCAGCCAGATGAGACCACGACTGTCGTGTTATCCGCTGACCAACAATGTCGCGGTAGCTCGTCAATGTAGAGGCCAGGAAATTCGTTGCCTGCCGATTGATAGCAACATAGAACAACACGATGATGACGACGAATGCAAACATGAAAGTACTCTACTCTTCTTCGCCATAGCAGGCGATCGCTACGCAACTAACGACACCGCCGCCTAACCCGCACTAGTGAAACGCCTTCCGTATGCGCCACTGTAGGAACCCCCCTCAATGGATAAACATAACAAATATATACACGGATATATATTATATATATATATATATATATATATATATGCGGGGCCACATAACGAGCCAAAAGCACTATCCACTATAACATAACAACGAGGCCACCTACTCGTTGGAGACTGTATGGTGTCAACAATAAGAAGGATGTCTTTCTTATCCCAGGAGCATTTCATGAGCTGACAACTTTGGCCGTGGGGCCCACCGACTTCGCTTTGAAGGTAGACCAGCGTGGCGCCGTCGGGGCTAAACCTGTAAAAAAGAATCGTTATACATTGTCATTCACCTGATAACTACTCATCACAGGTACTACATTAGCAAGTTGATAGACGATGGCGTATCAGTTTTCTCCACAGTTCTCGAATGTCTGAATGCACCATTTCGACAACAATCTCGCACTCGCATCAACTACAACTACTTAATAAATACACCTCTGATGGGCACAGATCATCTATCATGGGGAACTTTCGGGAGCTTTCGATTTATAGCCCCGAAGATGCGATCCACAATTTCTTCAATAAGTAAGTAACGACGCCACGTACCTTGGCGAATAGATAGCCTTGTCTGTCTCGCCAATCGTGCAAAACGTATGCTGATCCAGATCGTACACGTAAAGCTTTGAGTGGCGGTTCCTGCAGTACGCCAAGCCCAACTTATAAGCGTACTGCTGGTAGCCCACGAACACAACGCCTGCCAAGCCATCAAAATGGTTATATATATGGTTATATATATATATATAGCTAGTAGCTCGTTAGCGATCAGCCCATATTACAGTCAAAGCCGTACCCGAGTGGCAGGGCGGCACCCTAGTGACCACGAGTAAGATTGGACACATGGACAGTGAACACCATCAATTGGTATATATATATATATATATATATATATAAAGTGAGAAAAGAGCGCAAGAAACTTGGCAGTAATTAGTTCGTGCAACCTGTGTCCTCGGGTGCCCAGATAGCCTGGCCGGGTGCACACATATCAGGGAAGTCCTGAATGACGCTCACAGCCATATTGGCCACATTAAGGATGCAGATGACAGGCGAGATGTGCTCTTCCTGATCTTCGCCGAACGTCTCCTGAAGTTGATGTTCCGTGCCACGTTCCGTATCCAGAGCAAGGTTTCTTGCAAAATACGAGTCCTGTCACCGAGCCACGGTCGCCGAGCGCGCGTGAAGCAAAACAAATGCAAACACAAATACACAGTCACACACAGATGCTTAGTAGGATGCGCTAAGGCCTCGCAGAACGTTGGCACGTACTTCACTCCATGATGTTATGCCTCACGAGTGATTGATACAGTAGTTACGGCAGACATACATCTTGTCATTTCAGTGGTTACAACTGCTCGTTGAACGAAATATGTCACCTCTCCCCATTATTTATCGTTATTATTATTCTTATAATTTTCTTTAAGATTTCAGTTCGTACTCCGGCTGATCATATATTGATTTAATTTATACCTTTGCTATGTTAGCACTTTCTTATAATTATTAATGTTGTGATATACGTGTATCAAGCAGCCACATCATGTCGTGACAGCTTGCTCTGTAATGCGTGAGTCGCTACGAATAGTGATATCCTTACCTAACTGATTCCGTCCGATTTCTCTATTTAACAATATTTAAAATGAACAAAAAGAATAGACATTTCTTAGATCAAAAACCTTTTTCGTGTGTTTCCGTTCGGCAATGTAGAGCAGTTTGTTCTCGACATTGCCCCACTGGAAGGAGGCGAAGCTACCCTTCGTGTGGACCCGGCCGTGAAGACCTGTCGCATCGAGGTCAAGACAGTCGAGTTTCGTTGTGCAGTCCCAGATTTCGATAAATTGCTTCGACTCGCCTTTTGGTGTCGTCACTTCTTTCAGGACCGCCCGAAATGCGCCACTATTCGAGATGGCTGTCATTGAACTGAAGTGAACATGAAAACATGAGAAGCCGATTATTTTTACAAATACGAACTAACAATATCAACCACACCAGGTTTGTCCCGCCTGTTTTTCTTTCTTCAAGATCTTTAGTTAAACAATGAAATCAGAAAGGAATTGAGGTGATACTCAAAATTTAGTTCGTGTTAGTTTTATAATTCCAGTGTTCAGTGTCAGTAGCTTGCAGTCGAAATGCTGAAGTTTCTATTTTGCTATTGAAGCGCGCTTAACAGTGCGTTGGCATGTGCACATGCGCTGGGCCGACAGACCACACAAAGCAGAACCTAACGCCGCATACTGAACGCAAAGCAGATAATGATCTGCAAATAGGGACTGTAGACAGAATCAAAATCGAACATACCCAGAAGGTAATTCTTGCGCTTGGCCGACCTGTTGAAAAGCTAGGGGGCCTTGTACGTCGAAGGCCGACGTGTGGTGCCGCGTGAAGCGAACCTTCTCGCCAAGTTCGGTGTCGGAGCTTTCCCACACCGTCGTCAGGTGAAGCGTTCGGCCATCCGACGTGTATGAAGCATACGCATCCACTGGTTGCGGAACTCGAGCCAATTCCCGGTACATCGCCACGATATTTGTTGCCTGACAACGAGACCCAGCAAGGGGAGCACGAGAACGTTATTGCAGTAATAACAGATCCGGAGGTGCAAACGAGTTTTCAATATGGCTATGCCTTATTGCTATGAGCGTAATGCAAAATTTTAAATATTATTATTATTACGCCTAATTTTCTGTAGAACATATAGAAAAGTGATTATTATATCGAAGTACTGAAGATAAGTGAGATATCACAAGTTCTCAATGTTTGGCTCTTGTTCTTCATACGACCATACTTGTTTCGCAATATAGTTGCATGTAATTTGACAAAACCAAAACAACACTAGCTGCAACAAGTATATGAGACCAAAGGACAAGAACAGAAACAACAACAATAACAAAAACAACAACGCAAGAATAGTGTTAACAAACGGATGGCGTCGACAGTGGCCAGACAATGTGGGTAAGTATATTTATATACATATAGTGGACAGTCTACTCACGTCGAGTGTTGGCACACCTGTGCTCTTCACAGTGGATCCCATGCCTTTTTTGTTGAACTTGAAGATGGACGAAGCACCAGCTGAAGCGGCTCGGTGCCGATTCGAGTTCGAGTGCGACTTAATATCGGAAATTTTTGCCGTAAACGTGATCTTGCAGTGCTTACAGAGTGCTAGGCACGGGTTTTCCGGGACGCAGCTCAACCACCCTGTTTTGAATGGGACAAACAGCAAGAGAAAGAGTTATTTTCTAAACTTAGAGCGTATAACTTAGAGCGTACACGTGTAAAAGTCCCTCCCATATTGTTCACACAACAGACGATGTGCGATGCGTCAACGAAGATGAAAAAAAAAAAATATATATATATATATATATATTATTTTTCATGTTAGTGAAACACTCGAATTCAATGCTCTAATTCTAGTATATGAACCGGTAAGAACTAAGAGGTTTTGTTCTGTCCGGAGACGGTTGGTACTGGACACTAATAAGCCTTAACTATAGCCCCGTCCGATTTTAACATTCTATATTGGGCTCCACATAAATATGCGGCGTTGTGGTGACATTTTCTTCCTGCACAGAATCGTTAAGGTTTTCTGCCCTTAGGTAGGACTTTTCGTCTCCTTCTTTTTCTCTTCTATAAAAAGAGCCAACTCGGTAAAAATAGGTGATACGGAGTGACCCATATAAGCGCCACGAATGGTGACCCCGCTAAGCGAATTTATCTCGCCAAGTGCAGCAGAAGCAGATAAGATGAGATCCTGACTACCCCCGTGAGAGGCACCTTCAAAATGGAGCCATAACTACACTGCAAAATGTCCGACAAAAGCGTCCCGCAACGACGATTTAAAAATAACCCTAATAAAGAGATTGTAAAGCTCTAGTAGTTTGAATTTGGCCACCAAGGTCTTGCGGTTTGTGTTGCTTAGAAACACGCACCAGCTACATACAGGTTACGCATGCCACGCATCAGCTACATACAGATCACATATGTGGCATTTACTGTTTGAGTTTGGTTCAAGAAGTGAAGAAAACGAGGTTCGACCATTTTTAAGGAGCCGAACATGGGGGAGCATCAATAATCTGCATCGACTTAAAAACCAACTCAAAGGCTCTGAAATTGCGGAAGTGTTACGAACTGCTTGTGGTGATCAAGTAGTGTCCCGAAATGCTGTGTATACAAGGTACCGTCGATTTCGCGACGGAGAAGAGGATACCGAAAGCAACCCCGTTCCTTCGACGGTCTTCGACGTTATTAACAGACGAAAATGTTGAAAAAGTTCGTAAGATCTTACTCAACAATCGCCGAATTACTATGGGCCATTAGATGTATGGACCAGTTGTAACAACCTTGTCCCATATTTATGTGTTAGAAGACTGGCAGCCAAATTCGTTCCAAATATTGTTAAATTCCTAGCAAATGAACGCTCATCGGAAAATGTCCGAATTCAACCATCATGCGGTAGCAAATGATCCTGGATTGCGTCAGAGAGTGATTATAAGAGACAAGTCATGGGTAGATGGTAACAGCATCGAGACCAAAGCCCAATCCTTCCAGTGGTGTTTTGAAGAAGAAATTTGATCGAGGGTTCACGGCACGGCCAAATAACAATAATAATAACCGAGTATGATTTAAGCAAAGCTGGCTTCACGAAAGAACAAGTTTTCGCGCCAAAAAGTCATACACATATGCAGTAAAAGCATACCATAGCATATACAACGAATGCTTTCTTCATCATGACTGCTGGTAACAGCTGAGAGGTGAGAACATGTAAAGTTTTCGGGCTGACCCTCAGCCAAGATTTAACGTCCACGGTACAATTTTTCACATTGTTTCATAGACGGACCCCCATAAATACAAATGTGCAACCGTGGGGCTCAAACCCGCGCACCTATATGTCTCCTCCGGTGGCGAGGCGCAGACTTAAGCCACCACGCCACCGGGCTCGGTGAAAACATGTAGCCCACTACATGTTCGCTATGCTCTGCCTAACTAAGGGTATTCAATCAACCCTGTTGTTGAAGAGGCGCTCCCCTATGTGCTGCTAGAAGCAGCAGTAGCTTCTTGAAACACCCTGCTTCTAGTGCGGCCATGGGGCTACGGCACTTCGCGAAGTTCTCCCTCCGATCGCATTGAGTTTTACGTGACTGGTTACTCTGCAGCGCTAGTAGTACAGTTCATGAGATTCAAAGCGTTCGAATATAGAGCTGTATAGATTTTATTTTATATTATTGTGCTGTGTTATTACTTTATACGATTGCACTATATATACGACCAAACACTGCCTTCTGATTCTGTCACAGGCATCAAGAACATATACCTTTTTACAACAATAATTTCTTTTCCCACAATGTGAATTGTTCGACTTCAAATCAAACCTTGTCAAAAATTCGCGCAGTCCATACTACCAGTTGATATATATATATATAAACAAACAAAGTTTGGTGCTTCAGTATTCCATATATATATATATATATAAACAAACAAAGTTTGGTGCTTCAGTATTCCATATATATATATATATATATATATATGAGTTTTTCCACCAATGTTGGAATATCTGGTAGTACATATGAATGCGCGTCAACCCAAATTCACCGAGAAGGTATACTATTGTTGGTAATTCCTCTAAGGACAAGTGTTTAATACAAATAAAAAAAGAAAATGCAAAGCAAAGCTGGCGCAATTAGATAATTAGGACGGCCAACATTCAATGTTGCTGCTGCTGCTGAATCCAGGACAAAAGCGTGTCAGCAAACATCAGTCCCATTCGTGTGTTGCGGTCGTGTACCGTCGTTTGAAACGAACAGCATTACCAACGTTGTACTGGTTAACCTGTTGTTGTGTTTGTTGTTAGTTGAATCTACGCGCGCTCCTTCTACAAGCACAAGTATAAAGTGGTGCTTCCGAGAAGTCAGTCGTCACTAAATCAAAAAACCGTAGTTGATGATGAAGTGAGCCGAACGAACATTGCGATCGTCATATGAGCCTTCGAAAGCGAATCTCTAATAGTAACTAGGATAGTTAGTTGAAGCGTGGGCCAGCATTTTAAATTTCCCGCCCGTCCGTTTGCCCACAACCGCGACCACAAGATGCAGCAAGACGACGACGACAATGACGACGACGACGACCGTTAAGCCATTAGGCCTAACGGTTCGAAAGCTCGGCAGCTCTGCGCCCACAGGGGCGTCCATCGTCGCTCGCGACCGACGATAGAAGTCTATCTTCTAGCTATTATTGGCTTATGTCATTTACTCTGCTTTTTCTCTGCCTATCAGTCATTCTATCTGCATCAATCAGTCAATCAATCAATCAGTCAGTCAATCAATCAGCCTGCATGTAACTGCAATCTAATAACGGTACTTCGAATGCCTAAAAAACGGCTGACGGCAGCCTTCAATCAAGCATGAACGGTCGCAAACTCCACGACACTGTCTCCCGCTCGCGCTCATAGAGCGGATGGAGGCGGTGGCGTTGGTTGCTGGCAGGCCGTCAGTCCGATCATGATAATGATGATGATGATGATGATGATGACGACGCTGATAATAATGATGGCTATGTGATAATGATGATAGTGATAATAATCATAAGAGTACTAATGAGGATGCTGAGGATGATGGGGTTGTTCTGCCAGGTAGCCGGCCGGCGGTGCCGCCGCCGCCGACGACGCAGCGGCGCTGCCGGTCGATATAGCGGATACAGCGGCCGCCGTTGACGGGGCGCATGGCGGGCAGGTGGCCACCGCTGGAGGTCTGTACCCCGCCACATTGGCGGACGCTAAGACAGCGGGCAGCGGTCGTCGGTCGCGCAAAGCAACAGTAGCAGCAGCAGCAGCAGCAGGACACAACTGCAGCCGCCCGCCAGTTGACAGCAGTCGGTCGTCGCCCATATCGCCGCCCGCCGCTGACGGAAGGCCGGCCCAACAACGCCAAACAAAAGAACACTCTTTGCCGGCACCACAGCCGGTGAGCAGCACGCAGCGCGACAGAGCCTCGCGAACGCGAAGACTGTCCTGGTGCTCGTTGTCCTGGTTTACCCCCCCCCCCCCCTCCCCGCCCGTCTAGTCTAATCTAGTAGCCTAGTCTTGCCTCGACTCGAGTCGTTGCACTGCTGGTCGGTCCTGCCATCCCGCACCGCATCGATGGATCGCAGTCAGACTCACTGATCAGTGGTCGTCCACCACAGTGGCCGATCGTGAGATCATATCGCGTCTCCTGTTCCGTGCGTGTTCGGATCCGTCGTCATCTGAGACTACAGGATACCTCTGTTTATCTGTCTGTTTGTCTATCTGTGTCTCGGAAAAGATGATCAGATTTGTCTGTGTATCTCGGAAGAGATGATCGCATCTGTATGTGTGTCGCGGAAGACATGATCGGATCGGATCTGTCTGCCCGTCTCGAAAGACGACGACGACGACGACAACGACAACGACGATCATCTGTGTGCGTGTGATGATGTTCTCCTCACCTTTAAACTGAGGAATATCTTCCCACTCGCGGCGGTACCGTTGGCGGTACCTCGTCGCCCGGCTCGGCGTGTTGAGCGAGCCCGCCGATCCGTTGTTGAGTACGGTCGTTCCGTCGAGGCCGGCGAGATTGTGGACGAGCACCAGCTGGGTTGGGCCGCCTCCGCCTCCACCACCCACACCACCCAGGCCTCCATCCGGACACATTCCGGTGGCGTTGGAGGTGTCGATACCCCCGCTACCACCCCCGCCGGCGCCACCATCACGCATGTCCATCTCGTCCTGCTCGTGCTGGTCCTGCACGCTGATCGAGTCGAGGGCCTCGAGAGTCTCCTTGCTCTCGGGCATCGTTACCACGTCACTCATATTGCAGCTTCTGTCGTCGTAACCGAACCGATTGAGATCGAGTAGTGATCGTTCAATTGACTAATTGTTGATCTTTCACTGTTGTCACTACGAGCCGAGCCGGGCAGGGCCGAGCCGAGCCGAGCCCCGAACAGCACCACCAGCACTACGGTTATAGCGCTATTACGTTTACTAGAAGGGCTCCTATATTAATCGGCAACACCACAACTCCACCAGTACCACCATTGCCACCATTGCCACTATTACTACTACTGCTACTACTACTACTACAGCTGCTATTACCGCCACCACCACCACCACCACCACTACTACGAATAATCGTGTGCTCCCATTCGATTTCCGTCAATTTGCACAACAATGCCCGTAAGAGCTGTAACAAGAATATCTAGATGATACACAACTAATGACCACGGACGTTAAAACAACAACAACAAGAACAACACCAACAATAACCACGACCACCACTAATTACGGTGACAACGACAACAATGACGACGACGACGACAACAACAACGATAAGACGAATCGTATTCTATTCGAACACCGATCCAACGACACCATGGCCATGGCCGCCGTACCCTCCTGCTTAACGATGGAAGTAAGCAAACAGACAAACATCAACAACAGGAGCGGCATAAGCAGCAGCAGCAGCAGCGGCCGCAACATGAACCTACGGACGAAAAAGCGAAAAGCGAGAGCGGGTTAGGAGAACGAATTACGGAGAGCAGATAGTGTTTGCGTATAATGCGAGCGAGCGGCGCGAACGAGAGAGAGAGAGAGAGAGGGGGGGAGAAAGACAGCGCGCGCGCCATAAACACGGAACTGTTTGCTGATTGGTCGGGCATCATTCGTCCAGCCCGCCACCCAGCCAGCCGAATTAATGGCGGGAACAGATAAAACACTGACATACATACACTACGCAAGATGACATGTTATTGTCGTCGTTGTCGTAGTTGCGGTTCGATCGCGCGAGGGTCTACGAAAGAGGGAATTGTTTTTTATTGGCTTCAACTATGACTATTTGATGGGTATGGTTCGCGTCATCATCATCATCATCATCTTCATGATCATGATGGTGGTGATGATGATGGAAGCTGATGGATGAACTAAATACGACGACGACGACGACGATGAACAGAAGCAGGGAGAAAGGAGGGCGTGTCAGTTGTGCGGCAGTCTCGCTTACCTTATTATTTGCGCACTCACCACTTTTCCTTTTTAGTACTAACTTATCATCATCATCATCATCAGCTCTTCATAATAGTAAACACGCAAATAAATAAACATTAACGCGTTCGCGCGCCCGGCCGCCTGCTTGCTCGCTCGCTCGCTCGCGCAACGATAATCTAGCGGTCACCAGCGGAATGTCTAGCGTCTAGTCACCGCTGCCCGGTGACGCGGCTAGCGGAATACGCGACGACAACTAGTGCCGTCTGGCGGTCGTAGCGCCGCCACGCAAAGCCAAACGCGCGCACCAAAACAACAACGGTTTTGGCGCCCGCCGTCGCAGCGACACAATATTATTGTGTGTATGTATGTTATTGTTGTTGTGAAGGTTGTCTGCCCATCGTTGTTGTCGTCTGCTTGCTCGGTCGTTATCAACGTTTACATATACGATTAATCGCCATCGGCGAAACACACAAAAATATAACTCTAAAAAATTATACTATACATAATGTAGATACCGTATGTATATATGAATATATATATATATATATATATAAATTAACTATTATTAATTATATATATATATATATATATATATATATATATATATATATATATATATATTAAACTATTAATTAATTATATATATATATAAATGAAACTATTAATTTAATTACATCACACTGGCTCTTTGACGCTATGCTATTTGATGAAGACTGCAGAAAGATCTCAAGAAAAATACACGCTCAGATCCCTTACAATTGTTAGATGGCATAAATACATTAAAAAACCAAAAACACACATAAGTAGCAGTTAGCGTGGCAATTGGTCCAATTATTATTATTATTATTATTGATACGATACAGAAATCTAAAATGATTCTCAGTGGTCAACGGCACTCAGGCAATAATGATGATAATACCACCACTATTGTAAATATTATATAGTTGGTATACTCGAAATTGTAATACTTGTACATATTAATAATATGTTCCCGTGTCCAGAACAATTATTATTATTATTATTATTATAGGCAATACTGTTAATATTATATAATTCATATATTAGTAGTTGTGACACATGTACGTAGTGATAATAATAAACCTTTGTTTCCAAACAAATATTTATTATTATTATTATATTGTAATACAGGCCGCCGCAGCTGCCCGCCAAATTACTCCGCCGCCGATGTCATGCCTCCCCCCTCCCGATTTGCAAATCCCGGCAGTACAGCAACAGCTGACATCGGCCGTTATCGGGATATTTATTCGTCGGTCGTAGGCAGCGGGCGTCTGCTATAGCCGGCCGTCCGACCGTCCGTCCAACTCTAGAATCATAGAACGAACGAGCACGATTCTAGTTCGGCAGGGCTGCGCGGTTCGGAGACTTGACTGACTCGTTTGAACTACTTGTCTCATCATCAATGTTTAACCTAAATCAATGTTTTAGACAGATGCAGCTGTAACGACCTAATGATAGAGCGTAAGCAGGAGACAGAAGAGTAGCCTTCCCTAGTCACCATATATTGTCTTTCTTTCTCAGTCCTCGACGCGAGATTGAAGATGTTTCTTCGCACGATCGCTACAGCAGTGCCGAAATGCGGTAAGGATGTGCGAGTGATGAGGATGATATACTCGGCAACAATCTAGTTTGTTAGCCACGAAGTGATATAGCAACGCAGAACAATGATAATAGTGATTTGGTGATGCACATATTTATTCCTTATTATCTCTCTCTCTATGTATATACATTATATTATTATTATATTCATTATTATTATTATTATTATTATTACTATTATTATTGAGTTGGTACTTTTAAGGGAAGACCAAGTAAGAGCATGCATGATAGTAATGATCATCGTATAATGTAATTATGATGTTTCATTTAGAATACAAATTGACGAAAGGTATCGTTAAATTAATTCTCTATTACATGCTGACAGAAATAAATTTCTGTCAGCACGAGTCAATCTGCTTTAAGTCAATCTTTTTTTTTTTACGTCGGGTTGTTTTTTCGGCCGCGAAGTCGTGCAATTAGTATTAAAAACGGTGTACTTGTAAATGTCATTTTTTAAATGGAGATTATAACGTGCCTGCTAAATGACACGTACCATCTGGCTCTTGTGCACAACCTCATTTATCCTTCTATAAAGCAGATGACACGGGAGCAGCTAGAGCATTATTTACTATATAAAGCGAACGTTATATTCATATTATATTACTTCAGTAGTAAAACTGATGAATAACGTCGCACTGTTATTCTAGCTGGTTGCAAAAAGGTTTTTGCAAAAACCGCAAGCCGTGTTGCGAATGGTTGAGCAATGCGAAATTACAAAATGGCTTCAGCAGTAGGACGGGTAGAAACAAAGTCATTTGATGCCAGTCGCTTAGTTTTCTTCTAACTAAAAATGAGTTCATATTTCTCTCTCTCTCTCTCTCTCTATATATATATATATATATATATATATACATGGTCTTCCATAACCGTATGTACCGATTTTAAAGTTTAATAGATTTCGGCAAGAAAATAATTTTTCGTCTTGTTTAGGAGTGAGGATGAAATTTATAAAATACGTTATTTGCCTTTTCTTCTACATAGTTGTGCAAAATCTACGTGGCGGTTGCCAGTCAACGCATGAATGAACCACTCATACGGCGTATTCGGCGGAACATTCTGCATAATCTGATTGACACTAGACGCAAACTAACGAAAGGCGAATAGCCAGGTTAAGGAAAGAAATAAAATGTTGATCTGTTGCTATGCCTTACGTTAAAGCTTTCATGTGCAGAACCGTAAAATATTGCCATTACGACCAAACATTAGCGTATTGGCAAAATTTTACGGTTCTGAACGTGAAAGCTTCAACGTAAAACATAACAACTTTGGCTGTCGAAAAAGCTTAGTTACTTGGTAACTACGTAACGCAGCACCATCACTTTTGTATGCACTTACATTAAATGCGGGCAATAAAATTACTATTGTCCGAGAATAGTATTTTAGACTTACATTTTTATAATATATATATATATATATATATATATATAGAGAGAGAGAGAGAGAGACAGAGAGCGATATAAAGAGGACGCTATGTTTAACTTGTGTGGGCACATCTGACTGCTATGCAGGAGCACTTCAGGGGGCTCGAACTCTGTCATCATCCTCGTCGACACAATTGACAACATCTCAGAATTCCGATAGCCGGCTCGACCAGGACCTAGTAGTTTCTGCGGAGAACGGGCGAGTCTACGTCATGTGGCACCCGGAACGTGAGGTGCCATTTGAGCACACGAGACCACTTGAAGCCACAGCGAAGGAAATCGCCGCTGCGGCTGCAGAGGTGAGGGTCACGGTGACAGTGTTCCTATCCTGAAAGCAGCTCTTCCCAAAATGGATAAACCACGGTCTTCTTCTTCGACTTTTTGTATTTATGACTTGCCACCAACAGCTGCCTCTGCTAATTGTAGCCTGCTACGGAAAGGCTGTATTGTTGATATATATATATATATATATATATATATATATATATATATATATTCACATGATTTATTTACACACCAGATTAGGTAAAATATACAATAGTACGATCGATATCACTACAGCCTCGTAATGATATTACTATTAAAAATCGCCCAGTACTAACTTTGTTAGAGAGGGGATTACATTGCATTCACTGCCATGATATCTTACACATGTAGCATAACAATATTTACAAGCACATGTGTCACAGGGTTCAAGGCACTATATATATATATATATTTGCTATTAGTCGGTCCAAGTTTGATTCGTTGATTATTTTGTGGATATATACATTGCGTTCGGGTAAGAATGTGATATACAACCTGCAATTGCTGTTTATTTGGAAATATGCTTTCAGAGTTCCACTGCTCTACGGCTACCTAATCGGCAGGTGCACTTTGGTAACATCCGCAACGAAGTCGAGTACCTGACGAAGCTTACCTACACCAATAAACACCGATGGTATACCCAGCCGCGAGATAAGAAAACTTACCGGCGAAAGCACGACCGAGATGGCCTTTAGGACGCCTCGAATTTAGCCTTACCGTCGGCTAGATCTTATTTGAAAGCTAGTAGAACATTGTGTGTGGCTGTAAATGCGCTATTTTATTCTCAGAAAAGTTACGTCGAGTCAATAAAGAGAGGTTCTCCTTTGTCTGGGGGTAACTATGTTAAAAATAGTAAATACAGTGGTTTTCTATGAAAACTGGTCTACTCCACCACATTTAATAGCGACGGTCTAGATTCTCTTTGGAGGTGCCGCGATGATGACCGATAACGAACAGAACGAACCGCGCGTTCTGACCTGAATATAACTAATACTAACCTAGGCACAATAAACACGGCGTTCTTTCTTGTGCTTATTTTATTAGCAAAAACAGACCTCAGGTACGTCACCAACCTTTGAAATGATTTTCCTCAGAGCAATAACCTCGTTAATCTGCTAAACCTCCTAAGCTCGCAAAATTGTTAGGTGGAGGGTGCTAACCAGTGAAGAGAATCTAGACGGTCGCTGTTAAATGTAGTAGGAAGAGTAAAGACCAGTTTTAATTTTAAAATAACACTGTGCTTACTGTATATATTACTGTACTAACCACTCTACTTACCGTCGAAGCTGTCTCGTCTCGCATGAACGTCCAACTGTCCCCCAAGAGCGGCGCGGGCAAACAGCTACAAAGGGACAACGAGCAGCTAAAGGCAATTTCTAAAAATGAATGACTTTCGGAAGGCGCTCATGATATGCATGATACCTTAATAGAGGCATATAAAATAGCAGAGTGCCCAAACACGCATGCAATAAAATATCGCCAACCCAAGTATTTGTGGAATGATGATATCGCGTGGTGAAGCATGGTGAAGGTTCATCAGGGCGCTCCGCTTGCTCGGCTTGAGGGCGGTTCTTTTGAGGTAGTTGATTTGAAGTGCAAGCTTTAGTGAGTAGGCCAGGAAGCCCGCATGTCCCTAGAATCACACACTACCCGCTCAGCAATGGCCGAGAGTCCGTGAGGGTTCTCCCGTCAGTAAAAAAATACCTATATATATTTTTCTATGTGTTTACGTTGCTATATACATATAAAGATATCTATAAGCTCATATATATGTGTGTGTATTCATTTGGGACTGTAACTTCAGCACTAATAAATTAATTTATTTCTCGACGTAGACGGAAAATAAACTTTTTACGTATATATACGTGCATATATAGAAAACTATCTCGTGAGGACGATGTGACTTATATAACCTACGAGTTGGACGCTATGCAGCAAGGGTTAAATATTGGCGCAATCAATAATGGGGAAGGCTAATGACGTTTTTGCTTATTCATATATATATATATATATATATATGGCGCAGGCTATATGCCTACACGTCACCGTGAGCGTGAAAAACATAAAACACTACGGCATACATATTGCATATGGTGGATGTCGAGACTAAACTTACTCGCAAAGCTAACATAAACAGGTCTAAAGAAAAAGAAGAAATGCTTATGACCGTACGAAGACTGATACGATCATATATCCCGGGACATATTAGTCGAGGGGGAACCGACAATCTGAGTGTAGGAAGAATTTAATATGGTGACGACCGGGGGCTCTTATTCATTTGATAGTTGTGCGAACAAGACGTCCTAATACATCGTATAAAATTTACACTTTTTTCACTTCGTAGCTGACGAGACGGAATTGAATCTCCTTAATGTTTATTACGGACTTTTCGTCCCTAATAGAAAATGTTATAGGGCAGTGCAAAAGCCGAGAGACTTGCGAATAATAAGCATTTTCTAATGTATGCTACAAAACGCCGTGGATACCAAAATACAATTTTATATGTACCTGAAAAGATGAGTGGCTGCTGCAAACATCACTAGCTACGTAACCAATTTTCTAAAATGTTCAGTACGTAGCAACTTGGAAAATAACGCTTAAGGTTCTTTAAACAAACGCATATATATATATATATATATATATATATGAGTGTAAACACTGAAAAAGCCTAGCACCACAGTAATACGTAGGGTGCCATCACACCAAAAGGAACCGTCTAATTATTTAGATAATACAGTCCAGCTATAGTTGATCCTTGAACTCCTGTCTTCCTCAACAAAGAGCCAATAAATAGCGCTCTGCGTAACGATAGTAGTAGTATGTTTGCTATGCAGGAGACACTGGATGCTGGACTACCGTAGATCTCTGCTGAGAATATCTGCCGGAGTGCTTTCGACCCACCTCAAACACCAAAACACCTGATCAAACTTGTATCGGCGTATACATGCTGGCCATTTATTAACAGAACTAAAGTTCGACACGCACGTTTGACGGACCTACTACAATCTAATAGTACGAGTGAATGGCCAACGTTGTTGGACGTTTTGCCTCCACTTTGCAACGATGTGATGCTGTTCCGAATAAGAGTCTGCTTCCGTTCCATTCGTTTGTCGCGCTCGCAATAGTGTCTCTGGCGTGTGTGTGTGTGTGTGTATCTACGGCGAATTTGTCTACGGTGAAACAGGCGACGCGTGACAGCGAATGTTTTCTCAATGACATTTTCAACTTGTTTTTTTTCTCCTCAATTTATTTGGCTAGTCGGCCGTCTCTAGCCAGCTGGCTGGCAGGCTGGCTGATACGAGACTTGTTTCTTACGATGATCATCGCGTGACCTTCGAAGTTCGGGCTTCAAGCGGCTAAATCGTCGAGGCCCCTGTTCATGGTCCAGACTGGTCGTTCGTTCATACATCCTCTGTCTGTTTGTCGTGCTGGATCTGTCTCTCTTCTTCTTAATTCTTCTTCTTTCTTCTATTTAATCTTCGTACCCGTCGGGCAGCGCGTTCACTCTCTTGTTGTAGAACAGCGACTTCTTGCCGTCGCGCCACGGAAAGTCCCTCGTGTGAATGCGGAGATGGTCGTACTTGATAAACTCGGGACGCTCTAGGTGCTGCAGGTGCTCGCGCTCGTGCAAGTCCGACGTTGATCATGGTCACAAGGACGGTCGGAATCGCCACGAACAGGCTGAGATTTTGCCAGAGCCGGGCGGACGCCTCGTGATCGTGTGCCGCCTTGGCGGATGCGTCCGCCGAAAACTGCCGAATCGCTCGGCCGAAGTGTCTTGATGCCATCATTGCTTGCCGCGCTCGCAAATCGCACTGCAACCACCAACCGAACGTACTACCACCACCACCACCAGCGACGAAATCTCTCTAATCGCGAAGACGATGACGCTAGCCACAGTAAGCACAGCGCACAGAGTGCGACCTTTGAAGTCTGCCCGAGGACGACGACTGCTGCTGCTGCTAAAAACGTCTACCCGATGATTATTATAATGTTGTTGTTGCTGCTGTTGTTATTATTATTATTGTTATTGTCTTGATGTCTCAGCAGCAGCACACAGTATCCGAACTGTCCGTTGGCTAAATCGACGGAACGACGGCCGATAAGCTACAGACGCGAGCTCTTGACAGCACTAGGCTGGCTGTTAAAGCCGTTTCGTCATTCGTCATCGCACACTCGGTCACTGAGATGCTGGCAGCAGCAGCAGCAAGCAGCTTGCCAGCAGTGGTTTATCTCGCCGTAATTCTAAAGGTTTCTGGCTGACCGTCAGCCAAGGTTTAACGTCCGCGGAACTGTTTTTCACATAGACGCTTCATAGACGGATCCCCATAAATACAAATGTGGGGCAAGGGTGGGACTCGAACCTGCGCACCTACCTATGTGTCTCTTGCGGTTGCGAGGCGCAGACTTAAGACTCACCACGGCACCAGGGCTCGACTCGCCGTAATTCTACGACGGCAAGGCCCAGAGACATCGTACGATACGCGGAGGAGGAGGAGGAGGCAAAGAGGGGGAGAAGGTAGCGAAAAGTTTGCCAAACACTTTGGTCGGCGGCACTCGTCGAGTTCCGTCGATTAAGCCTTGGAGCCGGATCTGTGGGCGTGCATGTTTACGTCTTACGTGGTAGCTCCGAATGGTCGGGACACTGACGTGTGTAGTAATGCATATATGCCGTACGGAGGAGCACCGGCCCACCGAGTGCAAGTGGGTTTGCGAACGATCGACGAACGGTTTCGAGTCGAAACTTTGATCGTTTTGAGTGCGCTTTGCGTCTCGATAACCCTGTTCCCCTCGGCCTAGCCTGAGTGGGTGGGTGTCTCTGTGTGTGCAGGTGTGTATGGTGTTCTGACTCTGCGGGCATCCCGCTTGCCGCCTGCTGCGTGTTCGCGTATCTGGCGGCTCCGGTCTCCGGCCTCCGTCTGTGTGTCCGGCTCTGCTCCGCAGGTGGCTGAGTTGTCTATATGCCAGCGGCCCAGTCCGTTCGACGACACGAAGCCGCGAGATGCCGCTGAAGCTCGACGTGAAGCGCAAGCTTCTGGCTCGGTCCGACCGCGTCAAGTGTGTCGACCTGCATCCGACCGAGCCGTGGATGCTGTGCTCGCTGTACAATGGCAACATCCACGTCTGGAACCACGAGAGCCAGCAGATGGTCAAGACGTTCGAGGTGTGCGACGTGCCGGTGCGGGCGGCCCGCTTCGTGCCGCGCAAGAACTGGATCGTGGCCGGCTCGGACGACATGCTTCTGCGCGTGTTCAACTACAACACGCTCGAGCGCGTCCACCAGTTCGAGGCGCACAGCGACTACCTGCGCTCGATCGCCGTCCACCCGACGCAGCCGTTCATTCTGACGTCGTCCGACGACATGCTCATCAAGCTGTGGAACTGGGACAAGTCGTGGGCCTGCCAGCAGGTGTTCGAGGGCCACACGCACTACGTGATGCAGGTCGTGTTCAACCCGAAGGACAGCAACACGTTCGCGTCGGCGTCGCTCGACTTCACCGTCAAGGTGTGGCAGCTCGGCTCGGCGCAGCCGAACTTCACGCTCGACGGCCACAACAAGGGCGTCAACTGTGTCGACTACTATCACGGCGGCGAGAAGCCGTACATCATTTCGGGCGCCGACGACCGCCAGGTCAAGATCTGGGACTACCAGAACAAGGCGTGCGTGCAGACGCTCGAAGGCCACGCGCAGAACATCAGCGCCGTGTGCTTCCACCCGGAGCTGCCCGTCATCCTCACAGGGTCGGAGGACGGCACCGTGAAGATCTGGCACGCGAACACGTACCGGCTCGAGAACACGCTAAACTATGGCCTCGAGCGCGTGTGGACGATCCAGGCGCTGGCCGGATCGAACAACATGGCGCTGGGCTACGACGAAGGCTCGATCCTGATCAAGTTGGGCCGCGAGGAGCCGGCGATGTCGATGGACGCCTCGGGCAAGATCATCTGGGCCAAACACTCGGAGGTGCAGCAGGCCAACCTCAAGGCGATGGGCGACGCTGAGATCAAGGACGGCGAACGCCTGCCGCTGCAGATCAAAGATATGGGCAGTTGCGAGATCTACCCGCAGACCATCTCGCACAACCCGAACGGCCGGTTCGTCGTCGTGTGTGGCGACGGCGAGTACATCATCTACACGGCGATGGCGCTGAGGAACAAATCGTTCGGTTCGGCGCAGGAGTTCGTCTGGGCGCAGGACTCGTCGGAGTACGCGGTGCGCGAGAACACCTCGACTGTGAAGATTTTCAAAAACTTCAAGGAGAAAAAGACGTTCAAACCTCAGTACGGAGCCGAGGGAATATTCGGCGGCTTTCTGCTAGGCGTTCGGTCGTCGCTGGGCCTGGCGCTATTCGATTGGGAGAACCTTGATCTCATCCGGCGAATCGATATTCAGCCGAAAGCGGTCCACTGGAGCGACAACGGTAACATGGTCGCCATCTGCACGGAGGAGTCGTTCTTCGTGCTGAAGTACAACGCCGAAGCTGTGGCTAACGCCTCGCCCGAAACCGTCACCGAGGAGGGTCTCGAGGATGCGTTCGACGTACTCGGCGAGGTGAGCGAATGCGTCAAGACAGGCGTTTGGGTTGGCGACTGCTTCATCTACACGAACAGTGTGAATCGTCTGAACTACTATGTGGGTGGCGAGATCGTCACCATTGCCCACCTCGATCGCACCATGTATGTTCTAGGCTACCTGCCTAAGGAGAGCCGGTTGTACCTTGGCGACAAGGAGCTCAACGTTGTGTCGTATTCGCTGCTTGTCTCAGTGCTCGAGTATCAGACAGCTGTCATGCGCAGAGACTTCGACACTGCGGACAGGGTACTTCCGACAATCCCCAAGGAGCAGCGCACGAGAGTCGCTCACTTCCTCGAGAAGCAGGGCTTCAAAAAGCAAGCTCTCGCGGTGTCGGTTGATCCCGAGCACCGTTTCGAGCTGGCGCTACAGCTCGGCGACCTTCAAACGGCGCTACAGCTAGCGCAACAGAATGCGAGCGAGCAGCGCTGGAAGCAGTTGGCCGAATTGGCGCTGTCACAGAGCCAGTTCGGTCTGGCACAGCGGTGTCTTCAGCAGGCGCAGGACTTTGCGGGAATGCTGTTGCTGGCCACGTCGGCCGGCGACGCTACCATGGTGCAGCAGCTGGCAGATAGCGCGCTCCCTGCCGGCAAGCATAATGTCGCGTTCCTGTCCTACTTCCTACTGGGCGACGTTGACAAGGCGTTGGCGATCCTCGAGGACACGGGCCGACTTCCCGAGGCGGCGTTCTTTGCCCAATCGTATGCGCCCTCGCAGGTCGCACGAATTGTCGCCAAGTGGAAGGCATCGCTAAGTCAGACGAACGAGAAGGCCGCTCAAGCGCTTGCCGATCCGATTGGATACGAAAACCTCTTTCCCAAGTACCAGGAAAGCCTACAGGCCGAGCAGTATCTCAGGAAGGAAATGGCCGCGCGGCGTAACGCGCCGGCCGATACGTACCCGAAGCTACGGCCCAACCACGAGCGGAATCTGATCGAGGAGGTGGCCGCTTCCGGAGAGCACTTTGAGATTCCCGATTACAGCGCACCGCCGCCGCTAACCGATCGCCCAGTGGTCAAACAACAGGCGGTGACTGTCAGTCAGGTTTCGGAGCTCCTCTCCCAGCCACCTCCCGAGAAGAGGGATCCGGACGCCTCTCCCACGAACTCGGGTAGCCAACCTGCTGAAGGTAAGGCTGCCCTGCTTCGCGGCGACGACGACGAAGAAGAGATTGACCATGTCGACTCCAAGCCAGATCTAGGCTTGTCTACCAATCTGGCGAAAAAGGTCGACGATGAACTATGCGAGATGGATCTTCTTGAAGCCGAGATCGACATGGAGATGAAAAAGCTGAACTTTGCCGAGCCTGACGACGAGTATGAGATCGACGAGAATGCAGATTTGTTGTGAACGAATATGTCAGAGGTCGCAAGCAAACCCATAACGCGTTCACGTGTAATCATCGTACAGGACAACGGCTGATTTTACCGGATAGCGCAATGATGAGTTGTTGGGTATGAATTTAGTGTAGGCATGTAATGGCGACGGGGGACGGGCCGGGGCGGGGAAGGCGAGCGTTCTTATGGAAGTGCTGCCACTGCATCTCCCATTCCTCAGAGGTGGGGGGGGGGGGACGACGACGACGACCTGAGATGTGTTGAAACAAGTGATCCAGTAATTATAGGTGGTAGGTACAATTGGAATAAAGGCGGATGATGGCGTACATATAGAAGGACGAGGTGGTTGATCACCGGAAGAAGTTTAATCAGACAAGGGGTGATCCTCGTCCATTGAATTTTTCGAGAAACGTCGCCGCCACTGTTATTCGTGGTGTTTTTGACGTCTGCTGCAAATAGCGTCAGCTGCAATACATAAACACAAATACGCACACACACACACACACACTCACATACACATACGTACAGACACACCCAATGAATCCAGATGAAAACAACAACAACAACACTATAGTATATATGTTTTTCCAAACGAATAAATCTAGATGTTATAATTTATGTAAAACGCATGTTTTGTTTGCATGTATATGTATCCACGTCTTAACGTGCCGATTGCCGGCCGCGATGCAAAAGTTAGATCGAAATGTATATTTACTGGACCATATACTGGTAAGTTTTCCGTAGAGCATACTTAGTTTGTAATGTAACCCGTTTCCTTACCAAGTTGGCTACAATTGCCATATAGACCTCGACAGTTTCGATCGAGCTGAATTGCCAGTCGCATGACTGATGTTTGTCATGTCTTGCAACATTTTTAGGAAGAGTTTAGCTATGTTTTGCCCTCCGCGAAACCCGGCATCCGTATGTAGGAGCAGGGTAGTTCAGACCACGACGTCTCAATTCGCTGTTTGCAAAATCAACGCAAAGTCCCATTTAAGCCTGGTATCATTAAGTGCCGGCATAAGGTGCCAACGGTTTACCGTCGACATACCAAGGCTTTATTTTGAAATTTATAGCTAATAGTACGACCAACAACGGCGCAGAACATAGTTAGGTTGTTAAATTGCTTTTCTGGGCTCAGCAGCATAACAACATTGTCTTGGAGCTACAGTTTAACATGCGTGGATTGTAACACATATGAAACGTATGTCATCATGACCCTCAGACAAACCAAATTATATGTTCTAAAGTGGCGGAAATGTTACGACCTGCTTATGATGATCAATCAGATTTCTAAAATACTGTGTATACGGGGTAACGTCCAATTTGCGATAGGCGTCAAGAGACCGAAGATGACTCCCATTCGGGAAGGCCTTTGACGTCAGTAACAGGAGGAAACGTTGAAAATTGTTGTAATCTCGTACTCATAATCGCCAAATTACTATCAGGGAGATGCCTGAGGATATGGAGATTTCTTATGTATAAATTCTTCAGTCTTGACCGATATTTTACGCCTCAGAAGACTAGCAGCGAAGTTCATTCCAAAAATGTTGACTTCTCAACAAATGAGCTCTTGTCGGGAAATCTCCAAATTGAACCCTCAGGCGGTAACCGAAGACCCTGAATTGCTTTAGATAGTGAAAAACAGAAGACAAGCCATAGGTATATTTATTTATTTCTTTCAGGTTTATTCACCATACATTTGTAGTACGGTACAATTTGTTAAAGTTGCTTATATGTCATTTTGATACTTAACTGTAGTGACAATGTTTCGACATGTTGCGTCCACAAATGTTATTTATATACCTTTGTTTTGTTAGCTCTTTGGAGTGGACAATTATCTTTGCGCGAACGTGTAGTCACGGGTTCTCTAATCCAGGATTAGCCTAGCTTAACAATGTGACCCGAACGATAGATGCTGCATTTTCTCGCTGAATGTCGAGCGGCAGCCTCTGGCGCAAGAATTCAGATGCTCTCGAGTCTCCCGTCGAAAGGTTAAAGTTTCTACCCCTGCGCGCTGAATCAGCTTGAGTGTAAGGCGCCTTGGACCTCCTATGGCCTCGAAAGCCAACGAACAAAATTTGTGCGGGTACCCAACGCCAGAGTATTTTCTGCATTTGTTAGTCTCTGCTAACATACTCGGTCCACAACTGCACCGACCATCGAAGGGGCTAATGAACCCTGTTACAGTTGCCTTCCAAACAAGCATGCGGCCACGCTCAAAAAGAGTTAGAGTGAGACCGTCACGCCGTTTTTTCATCGTCCCTGGATGGATCCGGAAGTTCCAGTACACACGGAAAAATAGTAGCTCTTAGTGCTCAAATGTAACTAAGCTTCAGCCCCTTGACTATTCGCAAGCCCGGTGGTCTGGCGCATTTGCGTGCGCCTTGCGAGCACAGGAGACACATAAGTGCACGGGTTTGATCCCCACCTTTTTCCACATTTGTATTGTACACATGGAATGCAAAAGCTATTCCGTGAACGTTAAATGTTGGCTGAAAATCTGCCCGGAAAAGTTTCTTTAGCCTCTTGACTACTAAGGGGTCGAAGCCTGGCCTTATCAGAAACGGTAAGAGCTATATCAATCAGGCTTGCTTTTTTTTGCAAGTGAACCGTCCAATTACCCTGGCTAGCTCTGTCATATGAAGCGGAGTCGAATAAAGACGACAATCTGTCGGTCAGCCCTTGAAGTTCATCGCGATAAGCGTCCGACCCATCCCCAGAGGGATTGGGAGCATTACCTGATCCTTTGCCAGAGCCGCCAGCTGAAGACTTAGTATATCCTTAAAGGTTTCTAAGCTAAGACCATTAAATGGCTGTAAGAAATACGCGATGAGGACAGCTTGCAAACATAAGTTGCAGAAGTGTTAACCTCGTGGATGAAAATCATGATCTAAGGAAAAACATGCCGCAGTGGGCCAACAATTCCTGTAGTCTGCCGGTGGCAAAATCCAGCTTGTCTTTCCGGCCGGCTAATGCCTTTGCAATGCCGCCTGGAAACAATGGTACATTTAGCAGCTCCAGGTTAATTTTGTCCTCGACGCGGCAGCCAGAAAGTAGGCCAAGAGAGGCCGTTTTATCTGAAGACTCAACTCCGTTGTGGGCAGTGACATATACTTCACATTTGCCTGGGTTCAGGGTCAGGCCGCTAGTTACCCCAAGGTCAATATCCTTTTGGATATCCGTCTCGTACTCTTAGGAGGTCTCCGCTCAGAACGCCGTCATCCAGGTACCGGGCATTAAGGGGGAACCGCAATGGATCCATCAATTCCTTGATACACAAACAGAAAAGTAGGGGACCCAGGGGATCACCTTGGTAAGGTCTGTTTGCGATAGCATAGACTTATGGGTCATGACTAGATGTGATGATTGACCATAGGCCCGGTCGGTGAAACAGTAAATTTGCCCACGCCTTGACAGCTCTAAGCAAATGGCATCTCCGGATGCTACTAAAAGCGTTCTGGAGGTTTGGCCATCACCCTCGGCACTTTGCGCGATTGTAAAAATGCACTGGCACAGTAGACTGCTACTTCTGCATTTCCAGGGGTAGCAAATCTTAGCAAATGTTGGCCAAGAGCTACTAAAATAACATTTTTTAATATCGTGACAGTCGATTCTGGCTACCAATCGGCGAACGACTGAGCAACAGGCTATCGGGCATAATAAGCCACAATTTTTTAGCGCAAATACCCTCGCGCCAAAGATGAGCGAAAACAAGATGAGGGTGAACCCCATCTGAGCACATCAACTACTTTGGCAATGGCGTCAGCTAGTCACCCAGCCGCGCTGCCCAGTGCACCAGACAACAGGTCCTGCAACAGACGGGCCTTATAAAATCCAGGGCAGGCAGCTGAACTTCGGCTGAATGTCTTCATGGCATTCAGTATCTTGTCGCGCGAGGTTGAAGAAAGCAGTGTGACCGCCTGGGGTGAGGGCATGGATAATATCCCGAGGAGGATGCAGATTTTTGGAGCGGAGAGGTTTCGTATCGCGCTAGCATATCCTGGGAGCTTACCAACCCAACTGTACCGGAGATATCGCCTTCCGATAGATCGACCCTCACCTGTCTGGGAATGTCGTCGTCGAGTCTCATTGAATGAATGAAACACATAGCTTTATTCATGAGTACTTGCAAATACACTCGAAAGCATACAGCCTCTGTACTGCGGAGGTTGCCTATGGGCTTGAACGAAGGTCTTGTGCTCGTTGCGTCGAAAGGAAAAGAAAAGTAAATTAATCAAAGAAGTTGTAATAATAATACTACAGAACACGTGTATAGTAATTTATTTCAATACACAACAAACCTTTTTAAAAGAACGAAAATTCAATATCAAAAACAGAAATAATGTGCGGGTATTAAATGATAAGTAATTAAATGACTAGAGAAATTTCCATAAAAATTAAATGAAATCGTTAACAAGAGGGAGCACCGATAAAAATAAATAAATAAAAATAAAAACTACAAGGAAGAAACAAACTTTCTAAGGCTACTCTTAAAGGCCGAAAGATCGGGAATGGTGGCAATGGGGGCTGGAATTCTATTCCCAAACAATAAATGAGCTATGACGTGGTCCATTCTTAAGTAGGCGGGATGGCGGAAGATTAATGGCGATGTAAGGTCGTGTGTTTTAGAGGGGCTAGGGTGCAGCAATAGAGGAGGGTGTAATCTGGAAAAGGTCGCCAGCCTTTGTAAGATTGTTAATAGTTTTGTAAACAAAAATGGCAGCTCGAAAACATATCAGCGGCTTCACACTAAAACAACCGTGTTCTTTGAGCAGGAAGGCGACGGATTCTCTGGGTCGCAGACCAAATATAGCTTGAATAGCTTTGTTTTGCAGAGATGGAAGTGATACAATGACACTCTGGTAAGTCCCACCCCAGACCACACTACAATAGCAGAGGTGACGCTCTACTAGCGCCTTATACACTAAGACGAGGATAGGGAAGCCCACAAAGCCGAAGATGGGCAAGTGCAGCAACAGCAGGTGCAAATTTTTGCTGGAGTATGTTAGCGTGGCTATTCCACGTCACTATGCCCAGACAGGTGATATTTGGAGACAGTTCTATTAGTTCTAAATAGTAGAGTGCCATTCATGACTAAGTCGCCTTTGGAGAAGGTTATGGGAGAGTGGGACGTCCGGCAAAGCACAACCTGGGTTTTTGTGGCGTTGATCTTCATGCGAAGGTTACAAAACGCGTTACAGAGGACTGCTAATGCTTCGTTTGCCATATCAAAACCAGCCCGCAGGCTTATCTTTAGATAAGGGGACAAGCAGAGTGCAGTCATCAGCGTAAGACACCGCACACATACCGGAGAACCTATCAAGGCTCCGTAGAGCTATATTGATATATAGTATAAACAGAAAAGGTCCCATTACAGATCCCTGAGGTATACCAAGGCGCATAGAGAACTGAGCGGATGAGGCCGATTGGCCAATGACGGTAATGACACGATCCTGAAGATACGACCGAAACCATAAACAACACTTATTATTAAAGCCTAGGGATCGAAGGATTGAGATTAAAATTTTAGAGTCAACACAGTCGAAAGCCTTGCTAATATCGACAGCAATTGTGAGAAATCCATTACTCTGAGCGCAAGACTCAAGGATAGTCTGGTAAATAAAAGCATTAGCAGTCTCGGTAGATCTTCTCGCACGAAAACCAAATTGTCTTGGTGAGAGGAAATTAAGAGAGTCGACGTGTGCCAAGATCTGCAACAATGCACATCGTTCAAAAGCCTTGGCGAGAAAAGAGGTCAAGCTGATTGGCCGATAGCTGCCAGCATCTTGGCGAGATCCCTTCCCCTTGTAAAGAGCAATTACACAGGCCCTCTTAAAACTGCGTGGGAAGATACCAGTGCCGATAGAGAGATTAAATATATGAGCAATTACAAAAGCAAGGAATAAAATGCTATTTTTGATGACTTTAGAAGGTACGCTAGTGGCTGCGCCTTTCAGGTCGGTTGCACTTGTTGATTACTTGAATTACAGTAGTTGGCGAAGATATGTTGAAGTTGAAAAGGGACATCTGGAGGGAGAGGTAGATAGTCGTGCAGGTTGCCACGAGGAGGGGGAAGACTTGCAACTGTCTGATCACCAATAGTCGCAAAATGTTGTGCCAGGGCGGAACAGACATTAGCGGAACCGTATACGGTACTGCCGTCGGGTGCGATGATAGACTCCGGAACATTTGTCTTTCGAGAACGACCGGTCTCCTATTGACATATTTCCAAAAAATACTTTGGATATCGATTCCTCGTGCGTCAGGTCCCTAAGCTTTAGTCCCGTTAAAAATTGACGTAGGTTCTTTCTAATCAGGACAGACCGAGCGTCATTTTTAGCTCGAGGAAGTCCCAGCAGGACCGAAGTAAAGCTAAAAAAGGACCTCAGCATCGTCTTCAAGGTTGTTGCCAAGTCAAAACTGATACCATCCAAAATCAGAGAAATGTCTGCTAAGACGCCCCCAACATCTCTGCGCGACGTTTTGTTATGAACGTTTCTTTTTGTGGTGAGCTTAGAAGCCTACCGCAGCCGAGCTTGCGACTCCTGTTTGTGTTGACTTACTTTCGTTTAGACTTCGGTAAGGATCGCGGGTTAGGGGGGAGCACCTGCGGGAGGTGCTTTCTTGCGTGGCAGATACGACCCTAAGAACTGCAGCGTAGGAAACCCTATCTTTGTTGGAATGCCCAACCTACACGTTTTCTACGCCAGTGGCTGTGACACCAGGTCCCTCGGCAATCGATGCAGATGAGTGCGATGCCTTAATTTGTTGGAGAACTCTAACCTCCATGATAACCCTGTTCCGCTCACAGAGGTAACCCATACAAAGGCAGGAAGGCGATCCGGTCGCATGGAAGACACTACAGTTTACACACCTCGATTGTTTTGGTACCAGGCAATCGCAACTTCCACAATTCTTGCGAAAAGTGCACTTGTACGATAGATGCCTCGTTCGATGACAATTGTGGCATAACTCCGGTTGATCGGCTCTAGGACGACGGAGTGGGTTTTATATCCCAGGAAGGCGGATACAGGCGGTTGGCGGTCAAAAGTCAGGTCGTATCAAAGTCAAAGTAGTTCACCTTGCTGAGTGAGGTCTTATCAGCCTGACCTGTATGGAATATGCATTGAGCGTGCACTCACCGCAACCTACTGGCACTTTGCGTATCTCGTCGCTCTTTTTTTTTAGAGGACTAACTGGAAAATTCGAAACGCACGCACGGTCACCGCGGCAGGATTGTCTCCAAGTGCAAGTGCGAACCGGTAGTGTGGGGCTCCAAGCCACTAAAAACCAGTCATGTGTCCCTTCCGTCCCCAGCAGGAAAGTGCTGTTCGGTTTACTACAAACTACTGAGGGGGGGGGGGGGGAATACCCCGTCTCCAGTAAATGCGACCTCGACGCCTTGGATTCGCACCTTGAATGAACTTAAGCTGAACAGGTCACCGTGACGAACATCAACCTTATTGCAGAAAGTAGAGTCGGTTTTCAGGCCGCTTTCTACTGTAGTGACACATACAGATATAGCGGACTTGCTTCATGAGATCTTGCAGTCAGAATGAACAGCCTTGCAGAACTGCAGTGATGTGTCGACAGCAAACTCGTTAGACGCAAGGTCCTCAGCGGTCTTTCTTTGAATTACCATTTTGAAAGAGTTGAATTTACTCCTACACGCATCCATTTTGCTTATCCTACTGACGTTGCTCACAAGATGTAGTCTTCTCTCTATCATAATGACGTTGCTCAGCAAGATATAGTCTTCATCTCTTTGATTGCACTCTACAACGGGCACCTTCGTTCGCTTACATCCTGGTGTTGCATCTCCGTCTACGATTTCCGACGTTTTGGCAGTTGTTCTGGGATCGACTTGTAATACTCCACACGGTGCGCTGTAAGCTCTTTCCGAAGCCAGCTCCGAGACATCGGCGTGGGCCGCAATTGGTGCCTCTTTGGCAATTGTATTCCTGGAGATATCCAAACTACCAAGCGGCTTACAGCCGCTGGACTCCGCCGGCATCGTTCTAGACATCCAAATGCCCTGGAATAAATAGACGTAAAATAAAGTATTTAAAAAAGAAGTAGTTGAGTATGTGGTAATGTCCGATATTGCACTCTCCGCAATATTTATATGCGCACTCGTCAATTTAATAACCATTTTCTTCAAGCATATCAAGTGTTGGTAACTATGTCATGTTGTTCGCCGCATATATATATATATATATATATATATATCGAATCTGTCTCTTAGTGATGATAATCTCCATTTCTGCAAGAAGCAGTCCTCCGGAGATAGGGGCCCATTACATTCTCTAAAATCTCTGTAGGGTTCGTGTACTGAACGGTATTTTCTTCAGTACTAAATATTCTACTAATGAGTGTTCGAAGACAGCATTTTACTATGGAAATAATTGTTTTTTTTTTTTAAAATAGATTCAGCGCGATATTTAGCTCTATGCCAGCGACTTCTCCCACTAAAATCACGGTCGTAGTGGGCTTGCTAAGCATTTCTTATCTATGACCTGATAAGCACCCCTGTGCATCTGCCACTTGTACCCCAGTTACTCATTTGTGATTCAGTTGCGAGACATTCCATATGAGAGTTGTTCGGCTAGGAAAATCAGCATGTAGTGCTGGTGATGTCACAGGGAGGCGGCCGGCGTAGTGAACGGCTGTCATCGTGTCAGTAATCGTCATCAGTCCGGCTAACTGTCGCTGTGTCAGTGTGAAGTGTCATCATCGTCATCGTCGTCGTCGCTCTCGTCGCTTTCATTGTTGATACCAACGATATGCGCAAGAGCATCTAGTTTATTTTTTTGCCGACAGTATTGGCACGGGCGTATTTAGGCAAGCGGACCGGTAGCTAAGTAGCTAACACCCTAGCCTATAAAAACGACTTCCAGGGCTCAAATCCTGGAAGAGTTTCTTTTTTAAATAAATATTATTACTATAAATATATATTTTAATTTAGCGCGTTTCACGCAAGCAGCGAGATGTTTTTGGGCCGTACCCCTTCGTGCAAGGAGCCGGATAAGGGGCAGGGCATTCTGCCAGATAAAGGGCAGGAAGCTTAGCCAGAAAAGGACAAGGGCGCTCATCTGGGCAAAGACCAGGATGCACAGCCGGACAAGGAACAGGGCAATGAGCCAGTGGCAGTGGAGGATGCTGAGTCTAGACTAGTACTAGAGAAGGAAGACAAGAAAGATCCACTTTTGTGCCAATTGGCCAAAATGATAGGGCTGATCGAAGACATTTACAAGGTCACTTCAGGTACCAAGAACATACTCAAGTCGTACTCAAGAATTCAATGGAACAGTTAAGGTACCTAACAAGAGATGTAATACAAACAGAAAAAGCAAAACGTTCAGAGCAACGGAAACAAGCTGCCGAAGAAACAGACCGACAACGTCTCCCACCTCAAAGCGAGCATTTTAAGGAAGAGTCCTATTCGGGTCCTTATTCCCGGGAGGAAGACTCGGCCGACTCCGTCACTTGGTTTCAAGGAATAGCCGGGGAAACTGGGAAAAGATCGGTCGGGTGCTCTCGCGAATAATTTAAGAGACGGGTGACGATAGGCTTCCCACTGCACGTGCGCTAGTGGCGATCCGTCTGCCAAAGGACTCTACGCTGTGGGAGGATGATTTTAGGTATGATTGAGAAAGCGGTCGCAAAGGCAATAGAGATCCAAGAAAAATACGAAGCGCTGCACGAGACGGGGCCTATCTCTTGCTACATGACGAGCCAGGGAGAAGCCAAGGCGGTCAATAAGCTCCTTGAATTAGTTGCACGAAAGCGCAACATTCAGATTGCGCTCACCCAAGGGAGAAACAAGAAGAGAGACACAACCCAACAGGCGGGAAGAGCCATGAGGGCACCAAGCGGCACCTCGATTCTTCTTCAAAGGGAGAAAGGTGTCTCCTAAGCTGACACGCTCAAGCGTCTCGGCAGCACGGTCGACCCGACAGAATACAACGTCAAAGTTACAAGGGTCCAACGCTTAGCTAGCGGTGACATGCGATTGACAGTTGCAGAAACCGCAGAGGGTGCCACCGAGTCTTTCTTAGAGGCCCTTACGACCATGGGGGTGCACAGGCCTCCCGAGATATATCAACACTGTGCAGGTTTTCAATGAGAGACTTGCTTGAAGGTGCAAAAAGATGTTGAGCACGCGCTAAGGCAGATTATAGGCAGTGCTGCCCCGCTTGTGGTTGAGAAGCCTCAAAAGGGGTTCCGTGACCGATGGTCGGCCGTGGTTCGGCTAAACCACACCGACGCCGCGAAGCTAGCGGAGACAGGAAAAGCCCGAATTGGTTGGGCGTCTTGCCCAATTTTCGAGTGGGTTAATGTGCCCACATGCCAGAGATGCCAAAGGGTTGGGCACCAGGCACGGACATGCACGTTTGAGTTGGTGGCAACCAGACGCTGCCACAAATGAGGCGAACTGGGTCACATCTCAAATGGACGCACAAAGGACCCCTCGTGCTATAACTGTGGAGTTGCCGGACACGCTGCCAACTCCTCCACATGCCCAAACTACCTGGTCTAAAATAACAGAGGCCAGGCGCGAACGAGGCGGCCCGGGCCTAGCCCCGCGCCTCGGGTTACCGTCGTAACTCTCCCAGACCCGACTGCTCACCCGAAATCCCCACCGAACAACGCCCAAGATGATTCAGATCACACAGTAAACGCGCCTGCTGAAGATGACGATGGTTTTAATCAACCCTCGCGAAAGAGGACTATACGGTCACCGCCAGTGGACCAACGGGCTGCTAAGTCTCAAAATTCCAGTGACGCAACGTTAAAGTAACACAAGTGAACTGCAATAGAAGTCGTGCACCCCATCTAATGCTAGATGAGATTGCGACGAGAAGAGGAGCGGCTATCTCTCTTATAAGTGAGCCAAATGTTAAACTGGCCGAAAGAAACCTATCAACATGAGTGGTAGACGACCGTAAGAAACACGTGTATCACGTTAAACTACTACCGAGAAACGGGCAGAGGTGCGGCTTCATCTTTCTCATGAATTGACATAGACGGGATTGGCCGCTTTTATTCATGTTATAGCAGCCCCAACGGAACGCTCGAGGACCTTGTAAGAATGCTACAGGAAATGGCGTGATCAGCTAGGAGCTGCTCACTGCCACGGGGGGTCTACTTGGGGGTCTACCAACACTAACAGAAGAGGTACAGTGCTGCTAGAATGGTTAGTGGCGGGGGACATGGTTGTCCTGAACAAGGGCTCGGATCCTACCTTCTACCGCCGTGGAATGGAATCGCACATAGACCTGACAAGTTCCAAACGCGAGCATGCTTTTAAAGTTTTAAACTGGACCGTATTGCTTGACGAAGATCTCTGCTCTTAACAAGGACACCGAAATGGAAGCCGCAGGATAAAAAAACGCTCCGGGCCAAGCTGACAAAGATTTTATACTCAAGAGGGAAACCCCAGTGCGCCCAGGACTTGCAAAAAATGCTGCAAGAGGTCTGTAGCGAGGCGTTCAAAGACCGGGGACACTCTATGCGCTACCAGTTCGTCTTACCAAAATACTGGTGGAACGAAGAAATTGCGTTAGCCCGTAGACGCTGCATCTGGGCCAGAAGGAAAGCCACCAGGGCAAGGTGCAGCAACATAGATGAGGCTTGTGCCGTACAACTCTATTGTGATTTTAAGCGCCTCAGGGCTTCTCTGCGCAAAACTATAGCGGAAAGCAAGGATCGCTGCTGGAGGGAGTTCTTATCAGAGCTGGAGGAGGACCCATGGGGTCGGCTCTACAAGTTGATACGTGCCTTACCAGGAATCATAAAAAATGAAAATCTTCCTCCAGATGAACGTGTCCGAGTAATTTACAAGCTTTTCCCTCAACATCCTTCATTTGACCGGACATTGTATGAAGTGGTAACGGCCGAGGATTACATCCCAGAGGTAAACCCGGTAGAGGTACTCGCTGCGGGGGAAATATTGAAGGCCGGTAAGGCACCAGGCCCTGATGGCATTTCGGTCTCGGCCACGAAAGTACTCTTTAAGGAGTTCTCTGACGTGGTGGCTACTGTAGCCACACAAATACTCCGCAGCGGATCCCTCCCCATGGGCTGGAAGAAAGCGGATCTGGTACTCATCCCGAAAGGGAGTAACTCCTGTAGGCCAATCTGCCTGGTTAGCACGCTAGCCAAAGGCATAGATTCAATAATAGAGTCCCGCGTGCGGTGCTTTGCAGAAGAGCACGGCCTCCTCTCGCCAAAACAATATGGATTCCGGAAGAACCGACCAGTCCTATCAGTGATAGAGCAGGTTGTTACTAAGGCGGAAGCCCTGCGCCAATCCCCGTCTCGTACTAGAGGCTTGCTACTGATGGTTTTGCTGGACATTAAAAACGCATTCAACAGCCTGTCCTGAAAGGTAATCTTGGACACATTGCTCAAGAAGAAGGTCCCGCCCTACCTGCGCCGGGCAATTTCGTCCTACCTGAGCGAAAGGCGCATAGTCAGCGAGGGCTTCGAGTTCGACATGACGGCCGGGGTTCCCCAGGGCTCGATCCTAAAATCCCTTCTATGGAACCTGGCATACGATGTACGTGTTACGTTTAGACGACCTTTCAGAAGGCACTGAACTGCTGGCATATGCGGACGACCTCGCAGTGGTAGTCCAGGCCCGCTCACCCCAGCAACTAGAACTGAGAGCCAATGATGCCCTGGCTCAGAGCGCTGGCTGGATGAAGGGGGTTGGCCTGACACTGGCGCCGAATAAAAGCGAGGGTATCCTCCTAATCGGGCCAAAGAAGTGCACCACCAGGAGATCAAGATTGTCAACACCACCCGCTATCTTGAAATGTACCTAGACAGGGGACTACGGGGCTAGCACAGTCCCTTGGGATCTGAAAGCAAATGAACGACGCCGCTTGTGGGAAGACCCGGAAAAGGAAAAGGCAGAGGAAAGGAATATCACCCTTGACATTTGGTAGGCCGAATGGGACCCCATTCAGG
Organism: Dermanyssus gallinae; assembly: GCA_003439945.1. Classification (NCBI taxonomy): domain Eukaryota; kingdom Metazoa; phylum Arthropoda; class Arachnida; order Mesostigmata; family Dermanyssidae; genus Dermanyssus; species Dermanyssus gallinae. The sequence goes on from QVRM01005108.1 coordinate 54,604, forward strand.
ACGGAGCGCCCGGGTACCGTGTAAGGACTCTGATCATGGATATCAGGGCCTGGATGTACCGGCCAGGTGGCGAGTTGACGTTCTACATCACTCAGATCTTTACAGGACACGGTGATTTCCAGCCATACTTGTTCAGAATTGGGAAAACCTTATCTTCATTCTGCAAGTATTGCCAAAGCGAATCAGAGGACACGCCTGAACATACAATTTTGTGGTGCCCGGAATGGGCCTCTCAGCGTGAAAGAAAGCCACGCAATTCCGAGCCTGGGGGTAAGGAGAAACACTTATTGTCTTTGTTAGTAGAAAATTACATTACATTGTTAGTAGAAAGTAGTAAGGCCTGGTAAGACTTAAAGTTAATTCGTCTTACCAGGCCGGGAAAGCCGCATTTCTCGCAAGGAGGTCTCAGATCTCCATTTTCGCAAGAACTAGGAGGTGGACCGATGGGACCGACTCCTCCGGATAACCAAGGTCCGCCATGGCCTGCAGGGAGCTTTTGTGTGTCGAGTCTGCCCAAACAGGAGCGTCATGTCAAACATTATGTTAAGTACGCCGTCATAAGCCAGATTCCAGAAAGGAAAAGCGTTTCCAACAACCAGAAGGACAAGTAGTACGAAGCACCACATTTTGTAGAACTTGGTAGTCTTTCATGGCCAACCTTATTTTACGAAATCTGTACTAAGCGTGGTATAAGGCCTGCTTATCTTCATTTAATTACTGCTGTACGATTTTCTACATTGCATGTGACCCGAGAGCCTCGGCGTTGGTTTGCGGGTACTGCCCATTACCACCTAACCTGGTACGGGAGCAGTTTTTCTAACAGAATTATTTGAAGTACCTTAGCATGTAGCATGTTTTTCTCCTTGATAGATCAGGTGATAGTCGTAAGCCCTCTCCTTGATGCTGTGTTGTTAACCCTAAAAGCCCCCCTAAAATTATAAAATGTAAATTCTAAATTCGTTAGTTTAGCCGTGCATGAATGTGTAAATGTATTAGTATTATTTTTATAATTATTAGGTTTTACTTTATTTACTTGGCAAATATTTTAATTTTAATTCAAGGAACATCTGCACTGTTGCAAGAATTAGCTTGCGCAATGATTTAGTAAGAAATCACACATTTGGTGCCATATATAGTGAATTTAGCGAGGGCTCGTATAACAAATAAAGTATAGAGTGAATGCTTAAGAATCAAACAAACGGAGAAACAGTTCGTATATTTTATGCCCCCACTGCATCGGCTTGGGGGAGCTTTGTGTTTGATCCAATTAATCAGAACCCGCTGGCAGAAAAACAATACAACATTTAGAATAGACCTGGAAGTAAACTGAGACCATATCCTGGATCCTCAAACAGCATTAGGACCGGCGCAGTATAGATTCATGTAGGGATGCGCAGCTGGTCAGACGATTCCTGAAATGGCTAGTTTGGCGTCGTCAACAGTTCTAGAAGCGCATATCACGTATATATCGGCGGGTGATTTGCCATTACTGAGCATGTGAGTCTGGAACTGTGCAAGTTCTGGAAAACATTAGCTACCTTGCAAAAGACACGGGCAATGTGCTCCGGCACGGCCAGCCTGGTGCCATAACTACACTCAAGTAGTTTGCTTGTCCGGATGCTCCGATGTCCTGTCAGCTCTAGAGCAGTGAGTAAGGCCTGTTAGGAACAAGGCCTCCGTATTCTGAGGGGCTAGTTGGAGGTGATTCTGCTCCATCCACCTACGGACGAGAGCTAATGCTGTGTTGTCGCTTCCAGTGGCGTATCACGGTGAGCCGTCAAGAGTAAGGCTAGGTTATCAGTACAGACAGAAGTCTCAACTCGTCGAGAAGGGATTGCCGCAGAACTCTATCTTAAACCAAGTTCCAAACAACAGGGCCCATGACCAAGCCCTGCAGCATACCCACGGGAAACCTCCCTCCCTACGTGAAGGGAGCAATACGAAAATTATCAGGATATGATGCGCCGAATATAGGCAAATATGTTTCGTCTTTTTAGTATGTCTAGTATGAATTGCCAGCTAAGAGTGCTAAAAGCATTTGGTACGTCAACTAGTATGAATAACACAAAAGAGCGGGTCTTAAGGGGCACCAGTTTAAGTGTCCTGCCAAGTAGAAGGGGGGAGGGAGGCGGACAAGGAGAAGTGGGTTTATTTCCATGGGGCAATTTCTTGCAGACGATCTGCGACTAGGCCATTTACCATGCAGCCGGTGGAGGCCTCAATCGCCTCGGCCATCCCTAGGATAGCACCCGCCACAGGAGCTTTCTCATTGAGGCTATTGACTAAGTTCCGTTGTTTGTTCTTCCACCATCCCTTGGACCGTGTCTCCGAAGAGGCACTGGCTCCGACAATGCCGGTTAATTTTCAAGGTGTTGACGAAAGTTTTGCCCTACCCAACCCGGACTCTGACCGAGGTCTGGAAAATCAAGGCGGGTCGAGGTGGAGCAAAGTCCTTAGAGAGGGAACCTGGGCCAAGCGTTCGTAATTCCGCAAACCGGAGTGGACCCCGTTTTCGTGCTACAAAAACTGCAAAAATCCTTTGGAGGTCAAAACCGCGACGCTCCAAAGTGATGTACAGCAAAGGAGGCGTGCGCTAGTTCCTGGTGCTCACCGAGCTCGTCTGTGGTATTCCACGCGCCGTGGCAAAGCAAGTCCTGCAATAGAAGGGGTGTCAAAATTCGCCCCTACGATGACGACAGGAGAGTCAGAACGTCCTCGTCTGTCTCCGCCGCGCAATTCCGGGCTTCTAAGTAGGTTTTAGCTCGGCCCACCGGACACAGATGGCCCGTCAGAAGAGACCGGGACGCGTTTAAGGAGCCGGTTCCGTTATTTACGCAGAGCACCTATTGAGTCTTGATAGAGAACCGAAATGTCTTTGTCCGCGTGCAATCGAGCGTGTCAAAGGACGAGTCAAATCCGAGACTGCTTAACCTTGATTACGTTCATTTGGTGGGCCTCTCGACCACTCGGGGTCCTCATTTGATAAAGATGCTTCGATCTCATCTACCATGCGACAGCGGCTGTACCGGGCGGCTGCGACGATGGCAATTCCCACATAGAGCACGTAAGCGTGAAGTAGAAGCAACAACGGTCGAGGAATTATTCCGCGTTCTCCAATCCGTTCACCAACTCAGCAATTCAAACAGCCATGGTCAACGACTTCCATCCAGCCAGTCTAGAATCGTTTGAGTTAAGTTACGTCGGTTTGTGCTTTTTACATCGGTAGCCGTTGTAGTGCGGTCGTTGCGGTGGGTATGATCGGTTCAATTCGCGCCGATGTAGACACTATGTAGACGGTGTACTGCGTGGTACTGGCTGCTGCTATAAAGCCAAGCAGGTGGAGAGCTTCGTTACCTACCGGCTGTCGAAGCAGCTAGCGTCCGATTGAAGAAGCCCTTTACCGTGCCAAGCAGACAATTCAAGTTCAATTAGGAGGCAAATATATTACAGGTTGGTGAGAAAATTTTACAACTAAAGATTTTCAATTTACGGGACGGGCTCGCTCGTCTCCGTATGCATACGAGGTACATTGTACACGGATATCATGTGCTACTTGATGTGTTATTGTCGGTATTATTTATATATGTAGGACTCACCTCAGGCCCCGCCTCTTCCCAGAGCAGTCGGGGAGATCCCGGAATAATGCTCGAGAAGATTGAGCAGGCTCGAAACCAGTTGGCATCGGCGTCCACCCGCAGTGGCCAAGCTTTGTATACAGCGATGCGAGCCCTACATACAAACCTCTTAGACACTCTACCAACAGAAGGAATATGTTCGGGAAGAACGTTAAACGAAGGACTCTGTTTTATCCAAACCTGGTCGAATAACGGGACTGCCAGTGTATTGTCGCATCTGTCTGCTGGAGCCTGTCCAACGTGATACCAACAAATATATGATAGAATACATGATTGTCCAAGGGCAGATTAAACAAATAGAATCCAATCAGGCTTTATTGGATGTCTAATGCGACTTCTAAAAAAATGATGGAAACTCATTCCCCATAAATATGATACCGAAAGGAAAAGGAATCCCTTAACTCTTATTATTTAAACCGTGGTATAATAAAGAAGAGCGTCATTTACAGTGCTCTATTTGCATTGATAGCGCATTGGCTGTAAGATTTCTTAGAAAGTACTGGATGCTTGCCAGAGCAGCAACGCGGTTTTATGAGAGCCACGATGACGACTTATTTCTCAACACTCGAGGTAAACGTCCTCATTGCTGCCTTCGTAGATCTTAACGCGGCTTTCGATACAGCATCTCGAACAGTAATCCTAGAGAAATAAGCGTGATGTGATGTCTTAACGGTACTACTAAACCTATTCTAGGCTGTGCAACAGGAGGGGTCTGAAGTTCTCGACGACAGGGTAATTTATTACGTTCCAAATAACCAGACTGCAGGGGTCGCATAAGCCGATAATCTCAATTGTTTCTAATATTGGTAGGCAATCTAGCGGACGAAATCCGGCGGCGCCTCTCGCCAGTGAGTACACTTATGTATGCCGATATTTCACCCGCAGAAATCGCTTGCATCACTGCACACGTTTGTCGACTTTAACTCCATAGTGATAAATGTTTAAAAAACTAAAAATAATTAGGCAAGAAATTTTGCCGCAGACGCAGGCTTTCCAGAAAGCATGAATTTCGTTTGAGGTCAGTACCAATAGTATTTGTCCAGCATCTCTCACTCAAGACTACTGTCTTCTCAACGCAAAGATGAAATTTCATTAAACATATTGAGGAGAGAGCTCGCAATGACATATTGTCATCTAGAGCCTTACCGTCACCGAACTCAGCCTTTTTAATTTAAATAGTGTACTGACCGCCGCTTACAAGATACAGGTCATATAGGCCCATTTGTCCAACGCAAACTTGAAAGTACTCGACAAAATAAAAGCCAGTTTTCTAAAGAGCGTGCTAGTAGTCCACGTACTATGCAACGTTACGTACGCAGCATGCTTATCTATCTGCTCGTCTCGACACCACTATTTGATTAGAACGATGATTAGAACACCACTCTTTGATTAGAAGGATAAAAACGATGACCATTGACCACCGGAACGGTCCATGTTGCAATAGCTGGTTCCTCGTTGCCGGATTTGCAATACATAGATTTCACCCGGCATTATTAACACGAAATGGGTTTCACAAATCAGAGACCGAGTGAGTGTAAATGCAAATATGCTGTGAAGAGAATTGTGTGATCTGTATCACCTTCAACATTGCGCCAGAGCGATGCCGCAGACGAAAGTGATGCAGGAAAGCTGTAATACAAATGTGAATAAACTAAATGCTGGTTAATAAATAATTAAAACAAATAAATGCGGCTTCTGCGAAGGGCGATGGAAACCAAGGACAAGAGGCCTTATGCTGCTTATCGTTCTGAACATGAGAAACGTTGAGGGCAGGCGGCCGACTACATGAGAATATTGTCGGCGTGACGCAAGGCTTGATTCTAGGGTGCTCTGGAGGCTGGCCACTGAGGGCATCCTATAGGACCAAAGCAAGGGGTGGAAACTCTGACACTAGTTAAGCTGGACTTCGAGAGTGCGTTCAGCAGTGCTCACCGGACTCACCTCTTAGCCGTTCGCTATCACGTGCCCGATCCTTCTCGCACCTGCTTTGTATTTTAGGGTAATGCAAGCCGCTTAGGCCGCTACTCATTTGTTTGTCTCTAGCATGTCCTCTAGATATAGAGTTTTGGGCACTAGAGTTTGTGTCAGCGTTGATCGTTCGGGACATCCGCAGAGTCCTTCAATTTGTCGAGAAAAGGAGCCTTACTTAAAAGATACTTACAAAACTCTTTAACACGAAGGCGTGCGTGAACCAACCCAGAAGATAATGGAAATGGTTCCCATGTATCTAAAACTATGCAGGTCGTCCCTAAAACTCTTGGTATCTCACCTCCGCCCGAAAGTCAAACAATTGATTTTGCACTAAATAGAGAAACTGAGAGATGCCTCACGCAGATTTCGAGCTGGAGCCGCTTTATGGTCACTTTCTTGAGACCCCATCGGCGTTACTAAATTACGGTCCGTCGAAAGCCCGCCCGCGGGCCGGCGTTCGCGACATGTTGCTTTAAATGACGCCCTATCGAGAGCCCTGAGGCCCACAGGATGCCCGTGTATCCCAAAATCAGATCTGTGTTTAAACGGTAACAACAAATGTCTACCGTTGGCGGCTTGGCTCTCGTGAGTGCCGACAGCTATGTCGCAATGCATAAAACAAGGCTTTATCTTGCTATGGTTGTACGCTAATGTATCTCAACAATCTACACTCTTCGGTCGAAACGAGATAGCAGTGAAGTCAAAACAAACTGCTCTGATCTCGACAAATTGATTAATTGAAATATCTGCTAACTTACCAACAGATAAACAATCGGCTACGCACATTGCTGCGATGTGCAAATTTTTGGTAACGTGTGAGACGTAACACTGACGATACTGCTATTCCCTCGAATTTCCCCATAAAGCATTTCTCCGCCCCATACCCATGAGAACCGAGAGTACACTACCAGTAAGGACATTCTGTGACATGCCATGCATGAGGAGGCTATGCACGTCGATGCACGGCTACATGCAGGGGGTGAGAGGTAAGCGACGAGATTTTATTGGTTCTCGCTTGCGTCAACCACAGACGAATGAGTACAGTCGGACTAATTGTATCGAGGCAAAGCTTATATTTATTACGCACTGCTGTTATGGACGGCGTCGCCGTCGCTTATGTTACAGGTGTTCTTCCATTCTGTTTCGCTATAATCGCATCCTCGTCATTATCATCATTATCGTTACCACTATCAATTAGCGTCTGCCATTTAGTCTTCTATGCATCATTCTCGTCCCGTGCAGCAATTTTTTGTGATAAAATCTCGCATTTCTGCTGGCCAAAAATGTACATCTTCCTGTTCTATTTTGTTGCTCTACTATGTATATACTAATATATATATATATATATATATATATATATATACGTGTCGTTTGACACTGATACTTTCAGTACTAGTGCTAGTCTATCAAAAAGTATCAGCGATCATACATGATGAATTCGTTTATGATGTGTCTTCATTTGTCTTGTTTGTTTTGCTACAACTGCCGCCACAACGACAACTGCGTGTCTATTACTATCCAGTCAGATAGACTAGACCATTCCCTGCCGCTCTCTTACTGCCTGTTGTTCCCTTTCTGCTCTCGTCTCGACAAGCTTTTGCGTTCGTCGTTCATTTTAATCTAAAGCAAACAGACAGACAGACAGGCAGAGTAAACCGCGGGGGCGGTGGCCGCGACCACGACCGAAGGGAGACACGTCCACCTCGGCGTCGTCGCGAACGAGGTTCGACCCCACGCTGGCCGGGCTAGAAGTGGTCATCGACACATGGTGTTGTCACGTTACATTACAATTACTTACACTTAAATACATCATCCATCATAGATCAGCGTCTGTCTGTGGGCGTATGCGTGCACTGTCTGTAGAGGATGTCTACATCTTTATGTGTGTATAATATATATATATATATAGTTTTTCGCGACATACCAAGTCTATCTATCGAGAGTATCAATCTATCTATCTATCGATCTAGCTAGCTATGCATCTATCTATCTGCCTGCAGTGTACTTGTATACATACGTACATAATAACATAGGTTACAATCGTCGAGTGGTCGTGTGTGGAGAAGGTCACCGTCTTCAGCATCATTATCATCATCATCATCATTATGACAATCGTCATCATCATCACCATCTTCATCATCATCATCATCGTCGTCGTGCTATGTTTGCCTTGTAATTATCTCTCTCTCTCTCTCTTGCGTACACACCCTACCTCCCTCCCCTGTCAATTAATGTGTCGTCCTCCAAGTAGTCGTAGTAGTAGTAATAGTAACAGAACTAGTAGTAGTAGTAGTATTAGTAAATTGTAGCAGTTGCACACATACTAATAGTAGAATTTCACTCATTCTCTCTCTACTGCGCGCGCTAATTTTCAGTCTTAAACTCTTTCTCTCTCTCTCTCTTTCAGACTCAGGATTACATTCACTCTCGCTCTCTCTTTCAGATTCAGAATTACATTCGCTCTCTCTTTCAGATTCAGGATTACATTCGCTCTCTCTTTCAGATTCAGGATTACATTCGCTCTCTATCTTTCAGATTCAGGATTACATTCGCTCTCTATCTTTCTTTCTGCGTCGCTCGCTTTCTTTCATTCGACATTTTGTCTCAATTACTCTGCGCTGGCCGGGGGATCGCTGCTCTTTCGCCGTCGTTACAATTGTACAGATTTCGCGCGTTCCGCGTTTCCCGGTTTCCGCTGTGCTTGCTTTCATAATGCACTACTACTACTACTAAGATGGCAATGCTGACTGACTGTCGGTGACGTTGGTGTGGTGTGGTGCGGTGGTGATATTGATAGTGGAGGTAATGCTAATCATGGTGCTGCTGCTGACGATGATCTGGGCCGGGACCACTGCCATCGCTACTACTACTACTACTATTCCTTTTACTAATACTACTACTACTACTGCCACGGAGTTAACTCAAAATAAGGAGGAATGGCGCCATGATAACCAACACACTGGTGAATTTGCTGCTGTTGCTGTGGGTGGTGTTGTCGTCGTCGTCCTCGTCACTTATACACATATATATATATATATCGCCGCGTAGATGCAACGCACACGAGTGTACGCAGTACACTTTACAGTACAGTGCTTCTTGTGTCGTATTCTACTTTCAACTACTTGCACTTTTCTTCCTCTTCGTCTCTATGTGTGCTTAGAACCGGTCAGCAACCAGCCCGGACGCCGGCCTACCTATCTCCGTTTCTCAATCCGCCTCCTCATCGCATCATTGTCCAATTCATTATGTACCTTCAACTACTACTACTACTACTCTATATACAGCTAGCGGGACAATGATGATCATTAATGTTATAATAGTGTTATGAATTATTAGTGTTCTACTTCTTGTTATTAGTATTATTATCACTAGAACCGTCACAGCCCACTACAATGTGGTCGCTAGATAGTAAGCAATTCAAAAGGCCAAATGGACTCTACACGCTTGTGAACGCTGGCTATTTCATAATATGTTCTGTAGTTAGAATATGTACATCGCTGTCATCACCATCATACGTCATCAACATTATGGTCTTCCTGGTTGCCAACGAAATTAATCTTGCACGTCTAGTGACTTAGGTAATTAAACAAACAGTTCTTCGCCATCCTTGCTTATATATATATATATATATATATATATATATATATATATAAACACAATGAACACGTAAGCATTCCATTGACGAGGATCTTAATTTCGATCACATCGAATACACAAATAGTATTGACATTGTTTTTGTTGTACGCTGCCAGAGGCTTCCTCGTTTTGCCTGTCGTTGCTTGTGATCAATTTTGGTTGGTTTCTGTTCATGTTGCCTTTAATGGCGTTCTTGTTACTGCTGCTTCCGGCGATACTAGCTGTTGTCTCTGCTGTGGGTGCTAATATTGAATGCGACCATTTGTACACTGATGTCTCTCATTGCCAATGACGCTTTTGTCGCTCGAACTGTATCGTGGAAGTAATAGGCCTACTTTCTTTAATCAGAGATCAACCTGTCAAGCCAGTGGGGCGTATGTATCGTGTGTCTGTCTGTCTTGTGTGCATGTGTGCTGTCCTAATGGTGGCAGCCAGGCCACTAGTAGACGCCGCTGTTAGCAGTGAGCAGACTTCTAGTTGGCGTGGTGACGCAGGTGCTGGGGCAATTCGCAACTCAACTTGAATTTCACAGCAGTAAATGTCTGCGCGCGTCTAGCCTTCTTTGTTTGTCTGGGTTTAGTTGCATTCTCGGTTGATATAGATGTCTCGGTCGATATCTATATCAACCGAGATAGCGCGAATGAACGGGGGCGGCTGGATATTTGTAGTCTGGCCAACGGAAGACGACCTGGAACCGAAATGATGGGGATCGACCAGAAGGCGAGAGAGGAAGCGAAACAGAAAGCTGAAGACAGCCGACAAGCCCGCAGCGACCGATAACAAGATAAATAAATCGGTCGACGCTCCGGCGGTGCGAACCTTGACAGCGTACGTAAGCGGCGTATGGAAGCGCACACTAACTAGACACTGTTATTAATAGTTACCTCCTACTGTGATGCAATTCATATATATATATATATATATATATATATATATATATATATAATATTACCTACCTACCACAATGACAACTACAATAATGATGATGGTGATGATGATCTTAACCATGTTGTAGTGCTAATAAATACTGCAGCTGTATATTATAGTCTCCTTTTCTGCTAGTCAGTTCTAATCAGTCGACCAGCAGCTGTGTTAAGCTGCGCCAGCCTATGAGATCGAGTATTTCGTCAGCTTCGTCACACGCTCATATGCTCACCTCCCGTGACGGAGGGGGGACGTTGAATCGCAGCAAATAGCGTTTACGACCTTTGTTGCTACTACTATTGCTAATCAGGAATATCTCCGCTGTTAACGCATTATTATCGTCATCGTTTTTGTTGTTGCTGTTGCAGCCGCTGTTGTTAATGTCCACAAAAATGCGTGGCTAACGTGAACGTTGACCTCTTAGGACAACGCAGTGTTCCGAAAAGTTTGATTTTAGACGTGTCGCAGATCATCGCAACGCAAAGAGTATCACGGCAAGGTAGATTACGGATACATAATAGTGACAACTTCAAGCAGCAATTTCTTATCCTGAGAACAGCTTATTTGATCTTCGAGTCTCTCCGAATGATGATGCCCATACTGATACCTATTACACGCACTCACACACGCACCGGGTTTCCGAAAGAAACACTAGTTTTAACACTAAATTTTGCTCGCAGCACTCTCACAAAAATAATACTTCAGTCCTTTTCATACACGAAATTACATGCATAAGCACTTGTAGCATATACATATAATATATGTATATATATATGTGTGTGTGTGCTAGGTATTTGGGTAATTCAAGGGCTTGTGTAGTGAATATTCGTCTAAACAAAGCTGGAAAAAACAGAAGAAAACGTTATGCAAGACAAAATGCGCTTCGACTACTACTAACGAGCGTGACGTGAAACTTGGCGACGCAAACGGTACGGTAAGGGCAGACATGAACGAACGTTTCCTAGAACTAGAATTTCCTCCGCACCACAATTCCGCTAGGGGCCGACCCGGCTCTACGAGCCAATTCTCTGCAGCAGTTTCGGCTATATCCTACCACTACCAGTACCACTACGGTACAACGACTACGGCCACTGTTATGATTCTCTCTCTCTATTACTACCACGACTGCAAGGAGCGGCATTCGATGTTGCAAATTTGAGCAAGTACAGGTGACTACGACGACATTGCATACTCGAAGTACGCGCAAGTACATCGCTTGGACGCTGGATTGCAGGCCGCTCTGGCCCTGTCCGGTCGCTCACTGGATGATGCAAAGCTTCACCAGACGACAGACTTCACAGAAGTAATAAAAGAATAGCTAAGAACCAAGTAGTCTATATCTCGCTCTCAGTTTGTTTTCTATCTTCTGAATTAATGTATTGTTGATTGGTACGTAAGCAATGATCACGGCTCATCGTGCAATCGAGATTATAGCGTTTAAATAGTAGAAGTACCCAATTGAAAAAAAAGAGCATAGGCGTCTGTCGCCCAAGATGATAAAGGACTAGGCCGCCCCACTAGAGCGCAAACCACACCAAATGCAGCTCAAATGCTCCACTGTTCACGCATTTTGTATGACATTTATGGTAGAAATTCGATCAATCAACGATGGTTTTAACACAGATACGCAACGTAATACTTTTAGAACGATAGTACTTTAACATCTGCTTTGTTCAAACTCTTCACATACTGTACACATGTTTTTCAACTTTAGTGGATTTTGACATGGTCTCGTGCTTTATTGTCTAAACGGGGTTCAAAAACGACGCCTTCTCGCACGAGCAAACGCGCGTTAAGCGAGAAGGTTATTGCTAAAAGAAGATATGCCGTCTAATGAAGATCTAACTAAAGAGTAGTTAATCTCTCCCTAATTATATTTGTAGAATATACGGCATCTGTGCACTGCCAGCCGCACGTATATGAAGAAGAGAGACAATTAAATGATCAGATGGCATGTTCCTTTTAGCGTAAATACCAGCTATTGGTAGCCGAGGACGAATAAATAGCTCCTTCTTAGAGTTCGGCGTATCATCAAGTTCGGAGTAGTCTCGAATGTCGCAGCATCCAATCATACGACCACATCGATCGATCTACTGCCTTCGTGTGTCCAGGTAGGAACTTACACTGAGAGCCAGTCTACAGGTATTCTGTCGCTGACATAACAACCTCTCTGTACAAAGCGACTAGAGAAATTCAGGACGAATTACCTTGGCACCTAAGTTGCTTCATAATCCGTAAGAGACAGACAGAGCAGATCAAAATGCACGCAAAGCCACAAAGTAGTGCCAATTGAAAAAAACAACCCCGAGGCCTCTCGGCCGTATTTGGAGCGAGCGACATGCGAACGCATGCTCAATCAAATTGACAATTCGTTTATCATCATCAAGCAGCCAATCGCAGCGGCGGTGAATAATGTTCTAGACACTTGGGAGTAGAAATTTAACTGACGAGTGCATGCGCACAGCACAGTCCTCGTTTCCATGCAGCCATACGAACAGCATATCTCATGAATTTTGCTTTGTAACCTGTATGTGATTGCTGATGTTTCAGGTTGAATTTCATGAAACACAATATTGGCCCCCATTCAACAAACACACACACACAGAGATGCACGAACACACAGACAGACAGACGCACAACACACAGGCGCATATATGCACACACATATTGCTGCCAAAAGCACACATTCTTCGGTATACTCTATCGGGAGCTAGTTCCGACTATAGTGACATAAGTCATGGACAACGGCTGTCTGCGAGTGCAGCACAACACAGGATGAAGGAAGTTGCTGTTGTAAACCTATTCGAGCTGCGATGGGCTGGCGGGGCCCAATTGTACATCTTCCTACTGCAACGGATCTGACGTTCCAAGGTCATCTCTCTCTCTCTCGCACACACATATACACAGTATTATTACAACTACTACTATACACACTATGTAATGCACAATCTCATCCCTTAATGAACTTGTTATGATACCTTACTCATTTCATAATCATATATATATATATATATATATATATATGCCATTGTCATGCCTATTCTACATCAACGCGGTCATGTCCAAGCGATTTCCAGCACAGGTCCGCCTAGTATCGACTATACTATGCTCCGTTTCATTCTGTCTCTTGTATTACACTTTTCTATACAAATGTTCGTTCATTTACCGTGATAATCGTTGTCAACTAAATCATTCCCTCGCGACCCTTCTCCATCACCGACCCTCGCTTTTAAAACTTGCTGAAGGATATATATATAAATATATACGTGCATCGACCTTAAATAGAATACTCAAAGTCGCCGTCGTTTATAAATAACTCACTCCGTCACACAGCTACTAGACGCCGATGATGCACTACTTCATTAGACAGACTGTTACGCTAAGTCTCATTAACGGAGTCGTGTAATCAGTGGCTGCTAATCATCATCATTATTATCGTCACCCTAGAGGCACGAACACCCGTTTACTTACACCTACACGTTCATACCTATTTTTCTTTACTCCCACTATATATATATATATATATATATATATATAGAGCGGCGGGGGTCCAAACACTCGTTATGAACGAAGTGATTGAGAAGCATTGACCGCCGCACGGAGGCCCAAGTCGAGACTACAGCCCAGCCGCGTAGACAACAGCGAGTAGTGAAGCAGTCGGTGAGTAGTCGTTGTATATTGCATCTGTGTTTGAAAACATTCGGCCACGAATCGTTCGACGATTCGCAATGGACGACTGATCGATACTTCACCGATGATTCGGCGGTTGGCAGCAGCTGCAGCTTTCGTTGTTGCTTTTGTTGCTGTACATGGTCATTGCTGCTGCTGCTGCTGTTGTCACCAACGTCAACATTTGCCGGCGCGCGCCGACTTGCACGATCGCGCGCACGTTCTGTCCCGCTCCCTGCTTGCTCTGTTGAGTTAGCAGCGCGGTTACAGCCGAGCCGAACCCCCATTCTACCAGGTGTCCGGCTTCACCCGTGCTACAATGGGGCGTCACTCAGCTATGTTGCGACGACTAAACCGCAGCACGAATAACAACTCCAACAACAGCACCGTCTCCTTTACACACATCTTACCAAACAGCCAACGGCGAATAAATAGACGTGGCGCGCTTTCGCCATCAGTTGGCAAACATGCACTGCTCGATTAGTTGAATTTAAAGATGTATAAACATACGTATCGTTCGCAATAATTCACCACATTAGGCGTGCGAACTTCGCCACTTCTATATTACAGTGGTAATCTGGTGATATATGTCTAATAATAATAAGGGAGAAGGTGATTGCGGTGAATATGGTGATGAGATTTGCTGATTTGAATGGCTGTTTGGTTAACGACAACAAACGATACACCGGTCCATAGTTCAACCAGTCTGTCCTGCACTGTGATGAATGAACAAACAAACACTGCGCGCCAGTGCCGAACTGCACTGTGCATATGACAACAATCTACACATACATACACACACGCACACATACGTACAACACAGCGAAATTAATACTACAAGTACCTGCTAAATTATAGTAATCTCATTACAGGCACAGACTTGATTTGGACAACAAAACAGGCGAGATCGGACTGGCCTACTCCGAAATGCGTAGTCTTCTAATGGAAGCGTTCTATTTGCGCTTCCCCTTTATCCCTTTTGCTGTCGTTGTTGACGCTGCTGCTGCTGTTGTTGTTCTCGTTTGTCAAGCGTGGTGATGCTTGCCCCCCCCCTACTGCAATCAGCGGCGATCACCTCTTGGCTTTATTTGAGTGTTGCTGAGCAGCGGCCGCCGCAGCCGCTGCTGCTGCCGCCGCCGCGTAATTATAGTTTGGTAGAGGTAGACGTCCATTGGCCGCCATGGCCGCAGCGGCGCTCTCACTGAGGCCACCCGCATAACCGCCGGCAACGTGGTGAGGCGGTGGTAGAGGAGGTACCGAATGTGTTGGATGCTGCGGTTGTTGTAGCTGTTGCTGCTGCTGTTGAGGCGGCTGCAGCTGTTGTTGTTGTTGATGCTGATGGTGTTGTTGTTGCTGCTGCTGATGATGAATCGCTGCTACTGCAGCAGAGTGTTGCTGCTGCACCGATGCACCTCCCGGGTACCCGATGCCCGACGAGGCCAGCGAGCGCTCCTTTTCGGCCGCCGACGCAGTGCCGTTTTCAGCGGCTCGCGGAGGGGGCGGCGTTATTCGGTTGTCGATGACAGCAGAGACTCCCGGCGCCCCACCTGCAGCGACTGCTCGCTCGGCCGCTACTGCCGCCAAAGGCACTGCTGCGGACACGACGGGCAACGAGGACGACGACGACGAAGATAGCGACAGCGACGGTGAAGGAACGACAGGCGGTACTGCAGCGGCCAGCGTCCCATTGACGCCGGCTGCCATCGACATGCCGCCACCGACACCGCCACCGACACCACCGATACCTAGCGGCGCTATAGAGGCGGGAACAACGCCTCCGGCGCCCAGCCCGCCAATACCGGGGGCGGCGGTGACGCCCACTCCTATTCCAGCACCGCCCCCGCCACCAACCGCCGTTAGTCCGCTCTGTGCCGCTGCCGACAC
>QVRM01005109.1:0-56396 GCA_003439945.1 Dermanyssus gallinae
CACCATGTATTCGCCCCGCCCCCCCCTCTGCCTACCCAGTCCAATGTATGTAGGTGGCAGGCACTTTGCTAAGAATTCGTGTCTCCCCCCCTCTGCTGTTGATTTGCTGCTGCTGCTGCTGTTGTTTTTTTTATGATCTTTGTTTCTTCTAGGCCGCTGTCTTGGCACACCACCGTAGTAGTAGCATGCTGCTTGCTGCCGTCTATCGTTCTATACGAAGCAGGAAGAAGCCGTCCGTCCGAGTGAAAGTAGTATCGACCGTATTTAGTATATGAATATATTTATTTCATTTGTTTATATATAATATATATATATATATATATATATATATATATATATATATATATATATATTCGAATTTCAATCCACACAAATAAGTAGATATTTGTGTGGATTGAAATTTGTTTGCCATCTACGATATGTCCTATGATGATTGGGATTTTTGTTATTGTTGTTGTTGTTGTTCATCATCAGAGTGTCGTGTGTATTGGTTAAATGCCAAAAAACAGCAATTTTGGCTGACAAGCGCGCGGCCGCCTTGCTTCTAGTCTAGACGCTCTGTGGTTTGCGTTATCGTTGTTGTTGCTGTTGTGGTTGCTGCAGTTGATATTATTGCTGTTTTTGTTGTTGCTTCTACTGCTGCTGCTGCTGCTGGTACTGCCATTGCAGCGAGACGCATTAATGGCTAATGATGGCGTACGGTTTACAGTAGCACGAGCGGCGTCTTCATTTCGATTTTCGTCTTAACTTTGAGAGTTCCGGCAACGACTCAGCTCGGTCTCTGCTGTGATGTTTCCCTACTGTTTGCCAACTTCACTGTTTGCGCGCACCCTCTCTCTCTCTCTCTCTCTCTATATATATATATATATATATATATCTTTCTTTCTCTCTCTGATTCTCTCTGGCACGCACATACTCCCATCATCTATGCGTCAGTATAGACAGCAGCCACAGCGGCAGCAGCAGCAGCAGCAGTAGCGGCTAAAACGTAGATGCCTGCACAAATGCGCGCGTGCCAGAGAATCTATGAGAGAACAAATGCGCGTGCCAGACAATCTGCACTGAGGCGCGTTCAGTAACAGGAGAGAGAGATAGAGAGAGAGAAGGACAGGAAAGCTGAGAGGTTATGCGTGTTATACTGTCGCGTTGACACTAACCACCGCAATGAGGTGAGGTCAAATAAATGAACGAACAGAAAGAACAACCGACCGCACTAGCATCAGCAACAACAGCAACACCACCAGCAACATCACCATCAGCAGAAGCAGCAGCAGCAACAACAAATCGTCTACTACACACAACAACAGCAACGACAACAGCAACAACAACAATAAGGCTCGCTCTCTATCGACAAGCGGAGACAGCGAAGAACAAGAAGAAGAAGAGGAGAGTGAGAATCGGCACCTCGACGACCTCGTGACAACGATCTATCTCTAGAGGTCCAGAGCGTTCACCATTGTGCCCGACCGACCGAGCGCCGATGACCGTTCGGGTTCGGGTTGCGCTCTTTCGTCGGCCAATGAGATGAGATGAGGTTGACGACGGTCCGACGAAGCTGACCACGGCTAGAGTTTAACCCTTACCCTCAGTCAACCTTTGGCCTGTCTCTCTCTCCTCTCGCGCACGGTTCTACCTCTCTATCTCTCTCTCTCTCTCTATATATATAATATATATATATATGTTTTTACCTTACCCTCAGCCAACCCTTTGCCTTTTCTCTCTCCCTGTCGCGCACGGTCCTCTCTCTCCTCGCCTATACTATATATATATATGTTTTTTATTTTTTCTACATTGGTGTTCTAAAGGTTGCGCAGGTTGTACGTGGTGGCAGTACTGGAAAAGAAGCAGCCACGTTCCGCTGAGCTGCACAAGCAAGCCATACGCATATTATTCGTTCATACGCCGTGTTCGCCAATCTTTTTGGCGTGTTTGTTTCGGCCACTACTGCTGGTATTGTTGTTGTTGTTGTCGTAGTTGTTGCTGTTGCTGTTGTAGCTGTTGCTGTAATTGTTACTGTTGTTGTATTTTGTTTGTTACTGTTACTGTTGTATTTTTCTCTCTTTGATTGTTGTTAGTTGGGTGTGTAGATTAGCTGTAGTAAGTAGGTACGATTGTAATCTTATGACAGTAAATTGGTTAACCACGTAAGTTGGTTAACCGTGCCAGACGGCCGCCAGGGGCCTCAGACCGCAAAGTGGGTGGGTCATAGAAACAGGCGGTCTAGGACAGGGAAAGAAGAACGAAAAGTCTATCATATTTCAGTTAGAGACAACTATGTACTACGTACTCGGTCGAAACACTGCTAGGTGATTGTCTGAGTTGCAGAGTGCATGCCTGTACGTACTCGGCATGCATGCAAGTCTGTATGTCTGTCCGTAGGCACACATTCTGTGAGAATAGTGGTGGTAATATTGACTATTCTCACTACTGTCTGTCTGTCTGTCTGGGTTGGTGTGTGGGATTATCCCACACAACGAGACAGACACCCCAGTCTTGGAGAAAGGTTGAGATTGCTTGCGCTATACTCAGTCAATCAGGTACCGGTGTCATTGTTGTCGTCTTCGTCGACGGCGGCGGCGGCGGCATTGTTGATGATGTCGTCATTGCCGTTGTTGTTGTTGTGTTGTTGTTGTTGGTGATTGATGATGATGATGATATTATTAGTGTTGTATTGTTGTTGTTGCTCCTGTTGTTGTGGTTGCGTTATTGTTGCCGTGAACCGCGACATTGCTGACATTGAATCGTTACCTCAGGCGTTGGCTCGACTCGTCGACAACCGAACGAACCAACCAGCGAACAACAGCCACATCGTCACTCACGCGCGTGGCTTTGCTGGCCTAGCGAGGCACGCGTGCTGCGTTGGTACACTAGCGAGTGGCCTAGCAAGGCGCGTGTCTCGCTTTCTGGCCGTGACTGCCTGCATCGCCATATATATATATATATAGATATATGTATATATTATATATAGATATATATATAGATATATATATATATATATATATATGCGTGTCAGTCTGCTTTTATGCGTGCTCTTATCGCGTCTGTTCTTCTCTAAGACGAAGGAATTCACGGGCGGGCGGGCCAACGGACGAATAAACTTGTTCATCGCTAGCCATTGTGCTCTGTGTATGCGTGTCTCTCTCTCTCTCTCGACTGCAAAGATAGATATACACGCAGGCAGTTAGACGGACAGACATACAGGTAGGGTAAGGCTGTTTGTACTACAAGCAGCAGCAGCAGCCGCCAAGTCGGTAGTTGATGTGATTAGTGATAGTAACAGTGGGTAACACTTAGTTAGTTGCACTGGTCTTTGGAACCGTACACATAAATAGCCGTAGTACATCAACTGTAGATAGATAGATAGATAATGGTTGGCAGTCACTGCAGTGAGTGATAGCAGTGGTCGTACAGGTAGGTATATATAGCAGCAGCAGGGGTAGAAAGTAGTGAAATATTTGGCAAACGATGGGGTATGGATGGATACGTTCGTTCAGGAATGATGTTTCCTTTTGTTGTTGTTGTTGTTGTTGTTATTATTATTATTGCTTTATTGTTGGTATTGTTGTGGTCTATTATTATTATTAGTAATATTATTGTTGTTGTTATTATTGTCGCTTTTATTGCTATTGGTGTGGTCTGCAGCTATATAGTAGCAAGCAGTACTAGAATAATAGGCGAGCGAAGGGGTATGTATAGATACGTTCATTTAGAAAGGTTGCTTTTGCTATTATTATTATTATTATTATTATTATTATTGCTACTGTAGTTAGGCTAAGCCACTGATTTGTAACAAACGGGGCAGCAGCAGCGGCCGCCTCTGCCACATCTGTATGAGTTGTTTGTTGTTGTAGTTGTTGTTGTTGTGTTGTTGTTGCTGTTGTTAGCTGGGTGAGCAACATCTGTACGGCAGCAACAGCTACAACGTGGTCGTCATCATACCTCTTTAACTCCATCATCATCATAATAATAGTAATAGTTATCATCGTTGTCGTCGCTACTGTTACGGTCGACGCTAACGTTATCATGAGACCAGCATCATTAGCAGCATCATCATCATCATGGCTCATGATCATCACCGTCATCATCATCACCATCATCACTATCATCATGTTAAGCATGAGTGTGTGCATGGTTGCATGCATAGTTGCGCTGCCCCCGCTGCGTCGTAGACGTTTCTGGCGTAACGAACAAGCAGCGGACGACGAGCCGACGACAGCGACGACGACGGACGGAAAACCACGACATGTTAGATAGACTACTACTTCTATTATTACTACTACTATTACTACTACTGGAGGAGCCCAACAACTAGCGAGCCAGCAATCACAAAGAAGAGGCTGTAGCAGTACGAGGGGGACGAGAAACGGACAACGACGACAACAACAGCAGCAGCAGCATAGGTGTTTGATGGTGTTGATGGTGTTGTTGTTGTTGTTGTTATTGTCTCGTCTGTTTTCTTTGCGCCTCGTTGTGTCTTTTCGGTCATTGGCAAATACACACAAACACAAATATACGCGCGAACACACACACACTAACGTGGATATGCGCGCAAACTCACAAAAAACACCGCTCTATAAAAAAAAACAGACATCACACAGCGGCCTTATATATATATATATATTTATATATACATGTATATATAATATATTATGTCTATATATATATATATATATATATACATGGTATATATATATATATATATATATAGACATATATAAATATATATATATACATGTATATATATATATTTATATGTCTATATATATATATATATATATATATCAAGTATTCGTCCAGCATGACATCATCATCTATGATGTGTTCAACGTTATCAGTTGTTGGTATGTTATCGTCAACGTTGTCGTTAGCTTGAACACGGTGATGATAATAATAATAATAATAATAAAAATAATAATAATAATAATAATAATAATAATGACGATGATGATGGCGACGACAACAACGATGTTGCTGCTGCTGCTGCTGCGAGTAGGAGGCGTAATTGCAACTGTGTGTGTGTATCTGTGGTGTTTGTTGATTGTCGTGGTCGCTGCGTGATCGTTGCAGATCACTTGACGCTATCGACTCTTAACGGCGGGCTAGCCGCACGATACCGTTCGACCGACAAACATGGACGATAACAAGAGAATCAGTACCAACAACAACAACAACAAAAACAACAACATAACGACAACCACAATAGCAATAGCAACAGCAACATCAAAACAGAAGCATTAACAATAAAGGCTGCAACAACAGCAATAACAATAAGAACAATAACAAAAAAAAAGCAACAACAGCGATAACAACAACAATAACGATAAGGCTAAAACAACAACAGCAACAACAACAACAACATCGATAGTGGCAATAAAACAACAACAATAAACACGACGACAAGTTCTGGCGTATCCCACGCCGTTTTTCGTACGGCATATTCCTGTTTCCAATAAGCGCTGCCCGTATTCCCTGTCTGTCTCTCTGGCCTTTGCTTCCTTGATGTATGTATATATATATATATATATATATAGAACTTACATGACAAGTTCTATTTGATCAAGATGTATCAATATAAAGGTACACTTCGTTTCGTAGCCCTCGTGTCGTTGGAGATAGTAGATCATTTCATTCGCGTGCGCCTTGCTACCGGAAGAAGCACACGCATTATGCATTAAGTTTGATAAAAAAAAAAATCCCCACGTGTTTTTAGTCACTCCACAAAGCAACGAGCGGATCTCTCTGCGTCTGCACGGCCTTGAAGAATTATGCTTAGACTTACAACTGGTAACACCCCATTCGTCCGTAAGACAGAGAGTAAATAAACGGACGTTCTGTTTTATTTGAAAAGATACGTCATTATATATATATATATATATATATATATATATCAGGTGAACGTAATCTGTTTAAAGACGACTATTATTGTCCAAGAGAACGGCACGAGGTTTGCCCAAACAACAACAACAACATAGAAACAGGACAAATTGCAACGCTGGTAAATAGGAAGGAGTGTAAATAAGCAACTGCAGCTTTCAGACCGATCAAACTGAACGAAGAATTGCAGCGCAGTACAGTACAATATGACGAAGAAATAGTCGATAACATAACTACCGAGAGAAGATATTCCCACTGTTACTTTCATCTAGTACTAACTCTATTCGCAGACACAGTTTATAACAGTCTGCTAACGACTACTGTCATCACTCTAGGGAGATTCAATTCATCAGCAATAGCCTTGACAACGAAGAAAACGACAATAGCAGCAATAAAAATAACCGGCAATACCACAATGACAGCCGCCACTACTACTAGTACTACTACTACTGCTATCGCACCACCAGAGCAAGTAGATTTGGCAAAATGGGCAATGGGTTTTATTAACAGCAGTTCCGGCATATATGGCATGTATGCACAGCATGGTCATCGTCGTCGTCGTCATTATCGTTTTCTTCATCATCACCTAACTTTGCCCTAATTGCTGGCGGATTTAATCGCGGTCCGCGTGATGGCGTACGAACCACGCAAGGCAATTACTATATATATATAATATTATTAGATCTTTATGACGTTTGCCCTCACCTCGGACACGTGGAAGGATCCCAATATGGAAAATCGTCATCTTACTCTTTGATTCGCTGTGTATGAGTTTCATCAGAAAATTATTGTGTTCGACCTGGCCACCACCATGAAGCTGACGAGTCACGTACTTGTCAACGTTGCGGTCACCGGTCCACAACATATCATTTACTTGAATGCTCCAATCCGGTCTCTGTAGACCACCGTCTAATATAACAAAATATAATACTTGCTATTTGGCCAATAAACTACCCATATCTATATATATATATATATATATATATATATATACATATACATACATATATATGCATACATGTATATATATATATACATATGCATACATGTACACACATATATGCAACGTAGTCTTATTGAAGCTAGCACGGATAAGGATAGGTAGATACGGAAAGCGAAGAAGATGCTGGTAAGCAGTGTTGCGCGATCGGTCCGTTGGGGTGCATGCCCTCAAGGCAAAAAAAGAAGAAGGAGAAGGACCTGGAGTTGTCCTGACATAAACAGATGCTGAAGTAGACGAAGGAAGAGCTTTAGTAGTTGTCGCCGACGTCGTCAGCTCGTCGATTAATGTTGATGATATCCGTTCGTTTATAGGCAAGCTATGATTATTCATGATTATGATGATTATTATTATTATTAGTATTGCTGTAATTATGAACAGCGATATGGAAATAGCGGCGATGTGGACGAGTTCCCGCTTCCAAGTATAAGGCGGCTGGCCTCGCCTATTGGTGAAATAACGGCTTCATCGTTGCCGCCACCGCCATTGTGGTTAAGTGGTTGGCCGGAGTGGTGAAACAACTCGTCGTTAGCGTGTTGTACGCAGATGGAGTAATCCATTGGGGACATTTGGCAGGGGAAGAGGCCATCAAATGTGGGTGACCCGATTTAGCCATCTCTTCTGGCTAGTGGTTATTGGAGAATCACAGAGAAGCGCCGACTCTCCTGTGCATTTATATAGACTTCTATACCATATATGTATATACATTTTATATATATATATATATATATATATATATATCAGATGCGTCTAGTCTAAAGCTGGGTCACTGTGATTTGAGGCTTGAAGGCTTCATCCAGACTGATCTTCCTTTAAGAAAGATATAGGTAGGTTAAGAGAGAGAGACGGAGAGAGAGAGAGAAAAGAAAGAGCACGCGTCTTTCGATACTGGTTGAGTGGACTGAACGAGAGTAAAGCTTTAGTTTCTTCAGTTGGCAACTGTTAGCAGCTTCTTTCCCTCTCTCTCCCTCTATGTTGTCCTATGGAGAGTGATTTAGCACTCTATACCCGTCATATATATATATATATATATATATATTTTTTTTTATTTTTATTAAAATCACCTTTGTTAGGTACATAGTCAATGGTCAAATGGTATATTAAAAACAATATCACTGCGAGAGGCTCCTCAAAGAGACTACACGTGGGCATATTGCCCCGTGATACTTTGCGCAGTAGGCCCCGCACCGAGTACATATACATGATGGATGAGGGTCGTGGAAGCCGTGTGTTCCGCACAGGACGTGGTGAAACCCGTGTACCGCGAAACGAGTCACTATGTGGCGGTTTGTGCGGCCTAGGTTCTTCCAAGTGCTGTCTCTTTAGCACTCTATGAACTACCATGGAGAGAGTGCTGTTAACAGTCAGGCGGCTGGAAATTTAGCCGGGCCAACATCGACTTCGCTCCGAATAGCTAGAGATAGATGGTGAGCTGGTCGGTCGAGGCTGCGAAGACGCCGCACTTCCGGGGTCACTCCTCAGCCTATCTGGCTCCTCCTATCTATGTATATGTGCAGAACGAACGTGGCGAATCATCGTCGTCACGCGTTGTACGCTTGAGCGCTTGTTGCTGCGTGTCTGCGTTGGTGCAGCTGTAACTAAAACGGTGAGAATAATTGTGGAAATGGGAGTCGAGGTGGGGCCATGTCATGGTGAGAGATAGCGAATGGCTGCTACGACACTAGAATGAAATCTTTTGAAGAAACCACCCAATTACGTAAGCCATGTATGTAAAGTCAAAAATAAGTTCTGGAAATGAAATTAGGGGATCGTATTGCCCCGTTTATCTACCTATCTATCTAAGTGTGCAATACAAAGTGTATTAAACTGGTCGAAGTGTACATGTAGTTAGAACTATTTACTTCGACCAAAAACAGGCTGGGTCAGTGAGCCCTCAGTAGCGGATGCGGCGTGGTGTCGATGTCGAAAGTTTTTACATTTACTTGACTTATGCAAGCCATTGATAACGCCTTTTATCTACCTTGCATATATATATATATATATATATATATATATATATATATTAAAGGCGCTTAAGATAATTGCGGATATCTTGTACATTGGGTAGTATATGAAGATTTCTTTTTTCTGTTTTTTCATTCACACCGATGCGATTGGTAGCTTCTGGCTATTATGACGTCGTAACGACATGGTGCGTCGAGGGAACTGATTACACGCGCATACGTTGAAAGTTGAGCGGCCAGGTGAGCGCCGGCTGCTTACGACAAGTGGAGCTCTCCCTTACCTAGAGGAGGGGGGGGGGGGCGACATTGTGTTGTGCAGAGTCGATGCGAAGCATTCAGAGATCATGGTGATGCTACTGATGAAGATCATGGCGAAGAAGTCGAGGTGACTTATTGTTGTTGTTCTTGTTGTTGGTGTTTGGTTGGCTGACTGGGTTTGTTCACGTTCCTGTCGTGATTGCGTTCTCGGTGGCCGCCCACCCGCCCGCTAAAAAGCTAAAGAAGTCATCTCAGTCCGAATAAAACCTCGGCGATCGAGGCGCGAACGAGGTAGATAGAGTGGCGGCGGCGGCACGCGCCACTGGGCCCTACCTACCTCATACACACATACATACATGTAATATATTCTACCTCAGACATACATATACTCTACCTCTCAGACATACATATACTCTACCTCTCAGACAAACATATACTCTACCTCTCAGACAAACGTATACTCTACCTCTCAGACAAACATACACTCTACCTCTCAGACAAACATACACTCTACCTCTCAGACAAACATATACCTTACCTCAGACATTCATACATATACTCTACCTCAGACATTCACACATATACTCTACCTCAGCAGACATACATGTACTCGATCTCAGACACACTCAATCGTACATTTGATCGCACGAGAACGACCGGCCGGTTCTAGCGGGTCAAGATCAAGGTCCAGCCGGGAAAATAGCACCCGCTGCTGCTGCTGGCACCACCAATCGATGGTTGCCTGCCGGCCTGCCTATGATGGCCTAAACAGCATCATCATGCAGCGAGGCGTCTCATGGCGTCTCCGCAGTCGGGTCAAAATGTTGACCCGACAAGGCGGTTCCGAAACGATGCATTTCGATTAACGCGGCAGGTGTTCACCGCGTAGTTCTGCGGTTCGGTGCAGGCGCGTGATACCTACTTGCTTGAGTCGAAAGTACGACCCAAGTGTCGGGCGGGGGGGGGGGGGGGGCGGGGGTAGGGTATTTTTATTATAGGTACATATATAATCTTCTTTGGGGTGCGCTCGCAGGCACGATGTTAACGGTACACGGACACGTCACTGAGCGAGAAGACTCTTTGCAGGAGGTTGCAGTCGAATAACAAGCAATACATAGTCTGTTGGGCGGCCTGAACGAGTGCCAGCCTAATATGTTAAATTTCGTGTTTGTACTGACAGGAACCAGTTCCTAGCCCATTCAGCGTATCATGAGCTTGTACCCGTGGCGTGTGGCTATTGCCATTAACTCATAAAATGTGGCAAGCATGTACTTTTCTTAAAGACTAACTGGAAAATGCGGTACACACACTCACAGATACTACCGCAGGGAACTCGTCTGCAAGTGTGGGCCGATAGTGTGGGGCTCGAATCCACTAAAAAACAGTCATATCCCAATCCCCGCATTTGATCGAAAACTGCATAAACATACCTTTCTTTTTTTTGTTTTTAAGAGCTAAGTTTAAGAGCTTAGCTATCTCGGGATGCGTCGCGGGATCTTGCCATGTAAAATGTCTTGTCGGTTTTTCTTCTCCCGTAGCATGGACTGTATACACCACTGACACCTTTTTGACAATTAACAAAATCTCATTCATATATATATATATATAAAATTAAACTTGCACATCTTAAAGAAAATTGCTTTGAAAGTGTATGTGTCTCTCCGGGATCGAACTAGCGCCAGAATAGTGCTAGAATCGCATATATATATATATATATATATATATATATATATATATATATATATATATATATATATATATATATTTATATATATATATATATATATATATATATCTACTTGATCGTTTTTAACTATTGTCATATTACAAGCTGTTATTGTTATTTGATCTAGGTTGTGCACAGTAACCGCTTGCGGCTGCTTCACGTGATATGTCGTTTTTGTGAGAGCAGCACTCCAACTAGCTTGGAGTGCTTTTATTCATGATTGTCATCCCTTTAGCGTTGTTGTTGTGGTTGATGTTGTTTGCGATAACGACGCTGTATCTATATTTTGTTTAGTTGCACGTGCTGTTATGAATGACTTGTTTATTATTGTAACTGCCACCAATCGTCTATTTCTGTGGTGTGGCGATTATGCTTTTAATGTTACAGTGCGCGACCCATCGCTACGTTGTGATTGTTGTTAATTTGTTGTGGGTTCGTTTTATGCTAGAAAGCGTTGTGGTCAACAAAGTCATTACAGTCGTACTCTCAGCAAGTGATTTTTTGCCTGATTATGATGAAGTTATGTGTTCATGATCAGGCAAAATAAATACATAAAGGACGTGTCGGCTTGGAGCTTTTATCTCGCTCAGTCGATATTCGATACCAATCCAATGCGACAGGAATTTTAATGATGATTTCGGAAGAAAGGTCTATGTAGCTTTGCCGAAACATGCAAAACGCCTCTGTTATTGGATAGCCTAGAATAACGTATCATTATGTTCAGGGTCTTCCCGAAAGATTTAAGGATTGATAATAAGAATTGCAGAGCTCCTTAAAGAAAATATTTTTTTTCAATGGAACATGGCCTCTAAGAAGTCTTGTTTCAGAGTGGGGGTGAAATTTCTAAAATCCATGACGCTGGTATTGTTGCCCGACATAGTGACACAAAATGCGATATTGTGAGACAACCAGTTCTCCAATACTTTTCCCCTGAAGACTTCTACAGCTTCCTCTGAAGAGCACTTAACATTGGCCAGAAAATGCGACATAGTCGTTTAGAAGAGAATTCGCAAAAAAATGAAGTCTATTTTCCATTACGCCTAATACCTCAAAATCATAACCCTACAACCATGCACAACACTCAAAGCTAACACATTCAGGCCAATGCGCATTTCATGGCGATCATTTTGGTACACAATCTATGGCAATGCGAGCCGTGATTGCGGACGAAAAACGACTATTATTGATCTTACAATCAATCCTGGGAGTGGTTTGAGTGGAGGAAGGACTCTAGTGGACACTTTGAGTTCTTTGGTGGGCATATATATGTATATACGAAAGGCAGCTGTGGCATATGCCATATGCACGTCGGCGAAAGGACGTTGGCTTAGGTTCTTCTTGGCATCATTTGCCCCTGCATTCTAAATGTGTTTGGTGTCGTCTTCCACCATCGTTGTTGCGGTGGCTTCGATTAGCCATCACCGATTTGTCGTGCCTTTACGTGTCTTGCCGAACACAGAGCGAACCTCCCGACAAACGGACACGTCAACTCTAGGCTCTTTCTAGAGACGATTCGTTCTTGAACGAAGAAGCCTGCCGTTGGTTGCAATAACTGTGTGGCGGCGCGGACCGTGGTTTGTTGTTGAGTTGTTATATGGGCCTGTTCATGAACGGTTTCGAGTCTCAGAGTGGAGCTAGATTGCCGACAAATGCCGCGGATTGATACACAACCGTCTTACAAGGTCGCTGGCAAGTGCTACCGAAGATGACACACGCAGTCAACTTTGGGTGGTGCATTTGTGAGTCAGTCATCAAAAAGTGTATACGTGCTTCCGACAGATATTTCTCTGTTTTCCTTTGGAGTCTTGACCGATATTCTATGCGTCAGAAGACCGGCAGCGAAGTTCGTTCCAAAAATATTGAATTTTCAGCAATTAAACGCCCGTCGGGAAATGTCCGAACGAATGTCAACCGTCAGGCGGTAGCAGAAGACTCTGGGGTGCCTCAGAGATTGATTACAGTTGACGAGTCGTGCGCATATTATTACATCATTAGGACCAAAATTTAATCTTTCCAGTAGTGCTGCCAAAGAAAGATCCAACATCAAGGTTCTGTAGAGGGTTTTTTTTGACTACAAGGGAATTCTCTTCCACCGAATGTTTGCCACCTCTTTCTACAGTCAACAAAGGATACTACCGCTACATTTTAAGATTCCAAGAGGCAAACAACTCTTGGATACCGTTGAAAGGACAACGTTTCGGTACTCTTATAGGAGATAATGTCATTTCAACCGCCCGCATTGCAGCGGACGGGAGCTATTTTGAGGGAAAACAAAAACACTTTGGAAGATTCAATAAATATTCTTTTGTTATATATATATATCAGATTTATTCGATCCGTACTCGAATATATATGTATGTATAGCTGTTTGGTTAAATACGGTATATAAGAGGCTAACATCTCGTTGGTATGTGTTGTTGCGAATATGTGTCTTTTCTGTGCGTGTAGGCTTCAGGATGACCCGCCTTCGGGAGTGTCTGGGGCTCCAACAGACAATAACATCATGATCTGGCATGCTGTCATCTTCGGGCCGCACGAAACGCCCTTCGAGGACGGTACGTTCAAGTTAACACTGGAGTTCACCGAGGAGTACCCCAACAAACCACCTACAGTGCGATTCGTCTCGAAGATGTTCCACCCGAACGTCTACGCCGACGGAAGCATCTGTCTCGACATTTTGCAAAATCGGTGGAGTCCCACGTACGACGTATCAGCGATACTCACCTCCATCCAGGTAGGAAGCGGAACCGAGTGATATTTTGATAAAAAAAAAGTTACAAAAGAGTTTACTCTTTGAAATTGAAATACAAAAGACGTTGCAAGCGAGACAGCTGCACAAACGGCATACTAGCCTATTGCGAAAAAAATATTTGTATTGCGCCAACAATTTTAACCGACTGGCACTGTTGAGTGATTGTGCGTGTATTTATGTAATCAGATAGTGCAGTATTACTCTAAGTATATTTGATACTCAAGTACAAAATAGTACAGAACACAATGTAAGGCGACACCGAGCCTTAGTTGTTAAAGTGACCCTTATTCTAATATTTTGGCTTTTGTTGGTAAACAACATCGAGACACATTATTTGACAACTCGTATATATATATATATATATATATATATATATAATCTGATGGCAGTGACTCAGTAACAGTCCAGGTCGCCAGAGCGACGCATTGGCCGGACATGCGCGGGTTGTAATTTGTATATATATATATTCGTTTTTTTGTTTTGTTTTTCACTTGTAACCAACTATTGTGTGGTGCGGGATGATCTTGCAGTCATTGCTGGACGAGCCGAACCCCAACAGTCCGGCGAATTCGCTTGCGGCTCAGTTGTACCAGGAGAATCGGCGGGAGTACGAGAAGCGTGTCGAGGCGATTGTGGAGCAGTCGTGGCACAACTTCACAGACGAAGAGGACCCGGCGAACGCCAAGAAGGAACCGCCCGCCACTACGGCCGCCCATGGATCTGGCACTAGTAATTCCTAGGAGGACGACGACGACGACAACGACGACGACGATAAGCAGAAGGAGGGGGACAAGTCATCACGGATCATGGCGATAACGGCGGCCGGCCCGCAGCCACTAGACGGCCCTGTAACAGCCACTGATCGAGCAGAGCAGACGCCGCCGACCGTCTGCGCTTTGG
The DNA here is from genome assembly GCA_003439945.1 of Dermanyssus gallinae. NCBI lineage: Eukaryota > Metazoa > Arthropoda > Arachnida > Mesostigmata > Dermanyssidae > Dermanyssus > Dermanyssus gallinae. Next base: position 14,475 of record QVRM01005109.1, read on the forward strand.
CGAATTTGGCTGAAAAAGCTGTACGCAAGAAAGATGTGAATCTTAAGAGGAATGGAATGAGCGCATTCACACGCGAGAGGCAGCGAGGGGGGAAAGAGAAAACAGCGGCGACGGGGAGCGACAGATGATAGTGATTAAGCAACAACAAACAATACCACTAATATTTCCGTCACCATCATTACTTCTACTTCTAATACTACTAATACTACTACTATTACAATTACCAACAACAACAACACCAAAGCGTTTAATATCAAGAGCTGCAGCAGCAGGATCATCGTGCGACATTATTTCCTATCATTTACAAGTAGCAACATTATTAACAACGCCAACAACATCATCAGCAGCAGCAAGAAAATAAAGGCCGGCGACGGTGACAACAAAAAAACAACGACAACAACAGCAACAGCGCTAGGCGCAATAATAGCAACAACAGAAACAGTAACCCTGACGGCAGCAGCTACCATCATGGACTCAATGATCAATCAATGACTAGTAACGTTAGAACTTCAATATTACTAAAAAGTGGTAAAGGAATTGGATTTTTTTTTAGAAAGCACACTTTAACGGAGACCGTATCAGTCGAAGCAACAGCAAGAACAACAGTCAACACAGCAATAAGGGCAACAACAACAACACCAACAAACAAGGACAAGGCAAAGCACTTATGGCAATAAGACAACGGACACTACATGGAACAGCCGATGTTCCTTCAACGTCGCTGGCATCAAAGGTACTCGGAGACGGCACGCTCTTGTCCACGTTCAAAAACGACAGCAACAGGGGGGGTAACATTGATTACTCCTCTCCGGCTTTCTAAAGCAGTCTTCATCAGGTTGGCTGTACCTTGCTTGCTTCGCTGCACAAGTATGGCATGTGTCCCATGGCATCAATATAATTCGACACAACTAGAATGACTGGTAGAATAAACCGACCTTAAAATTTCGCTAGCAGAAGTCACCATGAGCTGTAGCCAAACAGCATCTGCAGCAGCGGCAAGCACCATAGGAACAACAACAACAACAAAAACAACAACAAATATTTGTATCAACACAGTGATGGCCACAAGGTGACATTAACAACGGCAAGAGCGGCTGTGACACAAGAAGAAAAGCAAGCGCAGCTAACATGAGGAGCGATGAAATTGAATTGTTGTGTGTGGCGGCGCTATATGCTCTCGTACGCAAGTGCAAACACGAAACCAGTGACTTTAAATGCGCAGCAAAACTCAACATTAGGAGAATCTTATTCTCTTAGAACAAAGTTCAGCAGCCCGGCAACACACTCACAATATGACAAGACCTTCTAAAAACTGCGAGCAAATACCCCCCACTGACTGCATTATTGTTAATGTTATTATCAAACTGTCAGTAAGACTAACTACCGCCACAACATTACTGAGTAGCAACCTAACAGCAATTTGGAGTATTGAATCTGCTGCTGCTGATGCTTACGAAGCAACAGCAGCGTTGTCCTGTCGCCGAAGTTGGGAGTCTGTTTTTGTGCATCGTTTTCTCTGATCGTAGTTCAGCCCGAGCCAGGCATTAAGCAGGAGAGGACGATGCGTGGCTAAGTGGCTTATGCTGACTGGTGATGATCGGCCGCCGCAACTGGTCGACGGTGTGATATATTGACGAGCGTAATAATAAGATGAAAGGATGCTCTTAATTGTATGTTCTCAGTTATTGCCTTCCGTGTATGTGCATCCCTTCGACATATGTGCAGGGTTTTACGGCTAGACGAAGAAGAGACGTGCGACGTTACTGCAGGGTAGATAATGTCGACGAGCGCCGCTATGACAGCAGAGTAGAGATAGATGACACGGATCTAACAACGGGGAAAACTGCTGAACAGTGGTGATTGCAGAAGTGACGTTCTCTAGCAAGGCATAGCGACGACAACGACTGAACTTTTACTTTAGTATACGAACGCATTGTTGTTGTTGTTTGCGTTACCAATGCTATAGGTTAGCACCTAGTTCTGGGCTACTGCTGGTTGCTGGGGTTTGGGATTGTTGTTTCTATTGGTTTGCACTGTCCAGTGGACAAACGAACAGACGTATTTGTAATGGTCTAGAAGAATGGAAGCGCCTGTTTACACGTTGACAGCAACAACAATAACAACAACTACAATTACTGCTACAGACCCGTAGCTTGCGTACATTTGTATCAGCTTTTCAATTGACCCATCCTGACGGATAACAACACATGCACTCCAGCGAACCGTTACCACTGTAGTATAGCGTAGCAAGTGTGTCGTATCATCGCTGTTTTATGGTGATCAGAATTTGTTTCTCGTTAGTCTTTGTTTAGGCGACTTTAATTGATGACTTGATTGAGATATTTGGCTGACACGGCTGGGAGAAACTCGTATAGTAAGTGCTTGCTGTTTGGACGTGGATGTTGTTTAGAGTTAGCTATCATCAGGGCTTTTATAGAATGTGTCATCAATTATCACCGTACGGGCTTGACCATCCATTCTGTGTTTGCCTCTCGTACTTTCCTCGCACAAGTTTGATGTTTGTCTATCATTTTTTGCTTTTAACATACCCTAGGAGACAGCTTTCTTGAATTGGTGGTGGGCTATCGTGAAAGCACATTTGTAGTTATTCATGCTGGTGTCACCATAGTTGTTGATATTACTACCAATGTTGCCAAGGCTTTCGTGCTGTATCGAAGTCGCTACCTGCGAACTGACCATGATGGCGTCGTTACGTCGATAATAGTGCGTGTGAGCAGAGACTAATCATATGTCCGACACAGTCTGTCCTCTCTTTCTCGCTCTCTCCATATATATATATATATATATATATATATACATTTACACCTGTTTCCTATTTCCCTAGTTGGGTAGGAAGACCCCAGAGAATCCCCTTCTTAGTCGTTTACCCCCTTGTCTATATTCGGAGTTTGCCATCGTGCGCATAGCAATTGATGACCGCGATGATGGGAGTAGTAGCTGGTAGGAGCCACGAGGTAGGCTGATCATAGATCTTGAAACCTACCGCCGACCAGACAAGTGGTGGCGAAAGTGACACACAAGACAAGTATGGCGAAATATGATTATCCGAACAGCAATTTGTATTATCGTCATTGCGACCGAGGGAAATATATTAGTGATACTAATGGTGACGGTAATATATACAAACACATATATATATATATATATATATATATATATATATATATATATATATATATATATATATGGTGTTAAAGACATACATAACATGCAACTGACTTTGCAAATGGATATTGTTTGTTAGCTGTTACTAGCTGCAGCTGTACATAGACTTTAGTTGGGCACCAACTATGAGATCGGGGATCTACACCGCCTCCTGCGTACCTTACTCGGTCCTGTTCGCAGACGAAAAAAGGCCTTCCCTCTAGACATACAAAGATAGATACATATATACATACATATATACACACATGCACATAGACCATCAGCACGATGCTTTATATGCTCTAACTACATACTAGTACTAGTATTACTTATAACTACATAGTGACAACAATAAGAAGTTGCACGCCGGGCATAGTCGAATCGACAGTGGGGTACTTTGGTGCAGTTCACAGTAACCCGCTACCACCCACTCGCTCTATGGCTGCTGAGAGAGAAAGTTCCACCGCAGGCAATGGACGGCCGCCCGCTCGCCTGCCAAATTGACGAGTAGGATTTCGCACTCGATTTTTTGGATAGGTGGCACTTCATTGGACATATGGACAGTCGAATGGATCGCTAGGCATGTGTTCGATAGGCAACTAAAGCCTCATACCTTCGAAATGTGTGAATGGGGGTCGTCATTGCGTATGCTGATTGCTCGGTCGAGCGAGGTCATCTCATCGTCACGTTCGTTTGATGATTGCTTTATCGAGGTAGGAAAAACACACGTTGCTGACGAAGTCCTCCTGCTTTTTCTCACTGTAAGGGTCCTTTTTTTATCAATGAAAATGATGGTAGTACATGCAAGTGCGCGTTTGATCGGAAATTTAGTTGTCGAGATGCGAATTAATTAAACGAGAGAGAAAGAGCGAGATGGCGGCGCTATTGCAAAGCAAACCGCTTATCAACCGTCGATTAGAAACAAACGAGTCGTTGTAGATAACCGCTAATAGCATTTCGTGTTTGTTTTTGGAGTGTTGCAATCAATCAATCAAGCAAGTGGACGGGCATAGGGAGGAGAAGCACAAATTAATGCTGGATTGGAGGAAGAAAATGTCTTCTCATCACAGTACAGAGTTGCTGCAGTGGCTAGTGGTAATTCGGTTACAAAAGTGTTATATAATTGCTCTCCTTCTGATTCGGCGGAAATTAAGATAATTGCTAGTGGGAAGAAGAAATGGAGTCCCGTTGGCTCGTTTATCGAGCATCTTTTTCTTACGTTCTTGGTCATGGTCTTCCAAGTCCAAATCTACCAATGAGTCAGCTATTGTTTTAAATACAGGATCTGGAATCACCAGATTAGGAGTCCCTTTGGTCGCATGGGTGATTGATACTTAAGTGTAGACTTTCGTAGCGTTGCCACGTCCGCTGCGCGACATCAGTCGTGGAGGAGGCGGGCGTAGAGACGGAGCACAGGCTCGAAAAGCCAGAACAGTCGTTTCTTTACGGTTCCGTAAGAACAAAAACAAATGAGTGCGAAGACAGTTGTCGTGGTCGAGACCAAAGTTGGCGAACGCAGGAGTTGCCGACTTCGATGAGCTCTAGGTCGTGTGAGGTCGCCATTGCCTATTACTTATCTGTTTCGTCCTCGATAGTCTCGATAGTCGCCTCCTATGGGGCTCCTAATATCTTTAGTATCGATCTTAGCGGCCGCACACGGGCGGCAATGAGCAAAACAGGCCCGGGTTGATGGCGGACCGGTTCGTGACTTACTTATCACGGACGTCTAACAACTGACATCGGACAGGCATGTGCTGCGCTTGAACGTGTGTGGGGGAGTGTGTCATGTGATGTGCTATGTTTTGTGTTATAACGAAATGATGTTGTATCTGGTTAACTACAACGGGTTAACGAAGATCGAGGCAGGCCAATGAGGTCATGCGAACGAACGACCGAACAGACCTGAAGCCGAGTTGTCATCAACCAATCAATAGCAGAGGTGGTGCATAGGAGAGATTTATTAGTTCTACACACACACACAGGTACACGCTGCACACCCGCTAAGCAGAGTGACCGACCAGCTGTGGGGGAGTGAATGATTAGCTTTCGCCACCCAAAACCTGTATAAATATTATTAATAATAATAATAATGACAACAATAATAATAATAATTAAACGTGCATACACAAATAAACAAACACACCATTAATAAAGTTCATTGTGAAAACGAAACCAGCGTTATTTTGTGCTGATTATATTTTTCGTTTTGATAAGCCAGTATCGAAACACAGATAACGATTTATCAATAACTCTCTCTTTCTATATATATATATATATATATATATATGTTGCGTGTGAGTATATCTTTACACTGTTTAGCAGAAACGTTAAAGACGCCACACTGACGTGCGGTGGCAATTGGCCATTCGCACGTCTCATATTCTATAGACTAGATGCAACAACCATCTATACTATATACTTCATTTATTCAATGTACTCAATCTTTCGTAGTCGGAACATAGACTAGATGCAATATAAAGCCATAATATTTATAATGGAACCACTCCAAATTCAGGTATTGGTGCAATCTGTCACTAGTGCTTGCGTGCTTTTCCAGTCGAACGGCACCCAACCTAGCGCTGAACTTTTTCAGGGGGATATGTCAGGCTTCATTTGTCAACTAAGCATTAGTCTTTGTCTCCCGAACGGTGTCATTATTGAGTTCTTTTGTGAGGGCTTATCGTGGGACCATTTTGTGTACTGTACTCCAGTTGCTTCCTGATCTAGAGGAATATATAATAGGAGGCCGCTATCTTAGTAGGAAGCACTTGGATCTAAAAATGTTTCACTCCATGTACCTTAGAATATAGGCTATATGGGACGCAAGATGCGGCGGTGGCAGGCAAACGGTAAAGTAAGCGGCAGAATCTGTTCTCATCGTGTTGAATGCAACTTGTAGCTTGAAACAAATTCCAAGCTTGCTTAATGTTTTGATAATGTTTCACTGTCAGGTCCCGCGAATGATGGGAGTAACCATAACGTCTTTTTTGGGATGCATGGGACCTGTGCAACCCGGTAACTCGTATTGAATGTACGTTCATTATTTGAAATCTGTACATTTCGGAAGGATACGTGCTGTATATTTAGTTGGTCGAATGGCTTGCTGTTTCTGAATTCGTTTTGTCGGCCCCAGGCAGCTCAGCTCAGAAGGAACCTCCGAGGACAGTTCTACACTACGTGACGCTTTTTCGATTATTTTTGTTTTCACCTGATCTATCAGGACTTAACGTAAATGATTAATTCGTCATTATTTCTTATTGAGCATCTAATACGCACGCAAGAGCAGTGCACTACTTTGAGGTAGAAACATGTCCAGATGTTTCTATTTTACGTAACAATACGATTTCAGATCTCTCTATCCCCTCGATTTCTGTCTCTTGCTTTCTCTTATAGAGAGAGGGGAGAGAAACCTAAAAAGCAATATATATAAAGACATATTTTTTTTTGTAGTGTAATTAAATTTTGTGAAACTTTGCTATTGACGGGTGACTATCCAGACACACAGACAAAGAAGCTTCTATGAGGCTCCCTGTCTGACTGGAGGGCAAATGCCCGCAGCCTAGTGTATAGAAGCTTTGCACATGACCGTAGCATATAGCAGACTGACGCGAACAATTCGACTGGCCATAGCCGAGCGTTCTATGTGGTAGAGTGTCGTGTTATGAGGATGCATGCATGTCTAGAGATAGACGAGATAATTTGAATGGCCGTTTTGGCGGTAAGGTTTGTCAGCTGATCACTACGGAGTGCACAGCCGGTGCGGTGGGTGGTTCGCTGTTCGATTTTGAGCAGAGGCCACGAGAGAGAGCATCCTGCTGGATAAATTGTGGTCAGTAGTCGCATGTGCATAGATCTACTAAGCCAGTTACGTTAGTGGACGGAAATGAGCTGGTTAGTGTAGTGGGTCATTCGTTAGTGACGCTATAGTCGCGCTGATGAGGTGTCCAGCTGTCGAGGCTCCAACCAGAACGTATTTGAGCTGAAATCTTTTCCTACCGGGCTTTCCCAGAGCGTTTCAGTTCGGCGGGTTGCGTTGGCATATAAGGCGATCTTAACTAGTTAGTTAGTCAGTGAGGCAGTATGATATGATCATTGAGGTAATCGGTTAAACTTATAGTTCTTCTTATAGTTAAAACGTCGTTAAATGTGTCGATGAGCGCATGCAGTAGAGCAAAGTTCCTCATGTCTGTTTTCTCAGCTCATACAAACTGTGGACAGATGCAACATGGTAGGAGGACAGCTGTACATGGGGTCTGTTGAGTATTGGCGTAACATCTATAGCCAATGCATGCTATACTCTCTTTATATATATATATATATATATATATATATATATATATATATATATATATATATATATATACACATATATGATTCACACATGCACCATATAACAGTATACACCTCTATGCCGCGTGAAGGCTCGTTTTACATGAAATCACCGCTACGAGGGATTCGACATGGGCTCATGCTGTACAAGTTGACGTGTGCTTTGCATGAGTAGCGTAGCTACTGTTGGTTCTGATGCGTATTGGTCCCTATTTCGCTTGGTGGACTGTAGGAGGCAACACGGTTTAGTCTTCGATGGCCGACATGCTGGTCGCAGAAGTTTCGTCAGCTCACGCGCCGGTACGTTCTCGGACCTGCAAAAAGCGTCCCGCTCAAGTCGAGGGCGTTTCCGAGAGTATTCCGAATCTGAAGAAAAGTCGAACACGAGCACAAGAGTCGCTTGGCAAAGCATGCGCCTCTCACAGATTACGAGACTTTTTTAACGTCAAAGATTCGAGCGGCAGTGAAGAGACTAAAGTCGACGACGTTGCTAATATCAGCAGCAGCAGCAGCAACAAGGTCGACAACAACAAAATTGATACAATGGAAGCGAATAAGGGGAAAACTCAAGATGAGGCAGCAGCATTACAAAATCACAGCCAGCTATCTCATGAACGCAAAGCGCGGTCACCAGCTAAAGCTTCTGGCTCGAAACGCCGGGGACGACCTCCAAAAAGTAAGTAGATTCAACTATTTGCTCAGTAAATTCCTCGGTACTTGTATAGATCAGTCAGCACTGTTTCGCATCCACTTATCACATACACTGTCTATTAGACTCAAAACGTATACATATATATGCAGGGTCATGCATATCGTTATGTACTTATTTCGAGATTTGGTAGAACTCTGCAAGAAAATAATTTTTCTCAATGGAAGCAGGGGGCGGAAACGTCTTGTTTAGGAGAGAGAGAGAGAGAGTGATATTTATAAAAGTAGTTATTCTGTCTTTTTATCCTACAGAGTTGTGCCAAATATACGTTTGCGGGAGAACCAGTCAACGCACGAAGGAACCGATTATTAAAAAAATTCCATTACGACCAAAAATGTACGTCCGACACAATGTCTGAGACTGCACAACGAAAGACACTTCACTAGCTTGCGTAGCGAAAAGCGAATAACCAGATTAAGGGAAGTCATAAAAAGTCGATATGTTACGTTAAAAATCGTAGATTTTTTCCATTATGATCAAGAATGTACGTCCAAGTAACCACTCTGACGCAATAGCAAATTTAATGCCCACCATTTGCGCACCAAAGTGATGGTGCTGCGTCACGTAGTTGTCCAATAGCTAAGCATTTTTGACCGCCATAGTTGTTATGCTTTACGTGCAAGCTTTCACGTTCAGAACCGTAATATTTTGCTAAGACGTTTCCGCTCCCTCCGTCCATTAGGAAAAATTATTCTCTTGCCGAGTTCTACCAAACCTCAAACTATGTACCTAACTCTCTCATACACCCTATGCAAGTATGCATGCCTTCGCTTTCGATATGGCTATCGAAAAAGCCTAGTTACTTGACAACTACGTAACGCAGCACCATCACTTTGGTACGAAAATGGTGGGCATTCAATTTGCTATTCCGCGAGAGTAGTCTTTTAGACGTACATGTTTGGCCGTAATGAGAAACTTTTACGATTTTTCACGAAAAAGCGTTAACGTGAGACATAACAACATATCTACTTTTTATGACTATCCTTAATCTGGCTATTCGCTCTTTGCTACGCAGTGAAGTGTCATCCGTTGCGCAGAATTTTCCGAACACGCCGGTATAATCGGTTTCTTCGTGCGTTGACTGGTTCTCCCGCAAACGTAGATTTCGCACAACTATGTTGGAGAAAAAAGGCAGAGTAACTACTTTTATAAACTTTACTCTCTCTCCTAAACAGACGTTTCCGTCTCCTCCTTCCATCGGGAAAGCCGGTGTACAATCTACACTTGAACCGAGAGTTTGAGTGTCTGATGGCGAAGAAAGACCTGATGGGATGACCATTATGGTCACATGGGAGGTCCTTAGTTTGGGATGCAACGGTTTCGTGCACAACCGCGGCTTCCTAATTACATCACAGCTCAGTTGAGCCGGGTGGGTAGCAAAGTACGCGGATGCCAGAAAACGGAATAAATACACTGGACTGAAAACAAGATATCTATTTATGCCTATTGCCATGGAGACATTAGGACCAATCAGCAAAGTATTTCTCAAAGATTTAAGTAAGCGAATTCAGGAGGTCATGAGCGACCGAAGAGAAGGTCATTTCTTGAGGCAAGCGTTGTCATTGGCCGTTTGAAGAGGGATCGCGGCATCTATTTTAGGCGCCATGGAGTAAAGTAATTATTTAAAAGAATTGCCATAATACGTTCCTCACAGGCCTCACAAATGTAACATTGTTTAACACGAAAAAAAGCACCACCTCCAGAAGAACCTACTTCCCAGGCAAGCTGGACCGCGCCGTTGGAGGATATACAACTCGCCAATCTTTTTAATTCAACAGAAGACGAGGTAGAAAAAGCACGGCTCCGAGCAGTTTCATCTAGTGGTGCTGGTGCATGGCTCAATGCCCTACCGAGTGCTCCCGTTGGAACTCTCTTAGATGACTTTGTCGTCAGGATCTGCGTTGGCCTCCGCCTTGGGGTCCCTCTAGTCGAGGAACATGTGTGCAGCTGTGGCGAAAAGGTCTCACCTCTTGGTCACCATGGCTTATCTTGCATCCGCAGTTTAGGCCGTAGGACGATACATGCTGCGTTAAATGATACCCTAGCCCGTGCTCTAAGGTCTTCCGGCTACCCTTGTGTTCTCGAACCCGCAGGCTTGTACACAGACGACTCTCGTCGACCTGATGGGATGACCCTAACAGCTTTTGAAGGTGGGAAGACACTTGTCTGGGACGCTACCGTGACTGACTCTTTAGCACCTTCAATGGTCAGTCACGGCGCTACCTAGGCTGGTTATGCTGTTTCGCATGCGGAAAGAAATAGGTGTCGGAAGTATGCACATATTGGAGACTCTATGGACTTTCGACCTTTTGCCTTTGAGACCTTAGGTGGCCCAGGTAAAATTACTGAGGGAGTTATTACTAAGATATGCAAGTGTCTCAGATTCGGCTACGGGGGACCCACGCGCAGGTGATTTTTTCGGCAAAGGCTATCATCTGATATACAACGTGGAAACGGCCACGGCGGTGCTTGGCACCTTGTCCAGGTGGTCTACACCAGGCCTGGACCTAGGGCTGATGTAGTTTGTCGTTCACGTTCGCTAGGGGACAATTGTTAGCCCCGTTACGAGGTAAAAAAATATATATATATATATATAGTTTGGACAGAATAAACTGGAGTTTTTAGTTGCGTTGTTAAATGCCCGCTATGCCCCTAAGAAGTGTGCTATGTTTACAAAACAGATATCTATATGATATATATATATATATATATATATATATATATATATATATATATATATATATATATATATATATATATATATATATATATATATATATATATACGCAAATACCCGTAGATTTTTCATTCTATGGGCAGCATTTTTATGAGTTTAAAAAGGCATTACTGCTGGGAAAACTGCCCGAAATATTTGGAACGTATTCGGCGAGGACAGCCTTTCTAGGATATCGCGATACGATTGCTTAGCCAGATTCCGTTCTGGAAACCTCGAGGAAGACCGCTTGCGCGGAACTGTGTAGCACAATCTCCGAGTGACTACGCGCGAATTACTCATGACCTTCGGGGTGTGCCATCGTGACTCGCCTTTGCGTCCATGGTTTTGTGTTAAAGTTGGTTGAACTTATGGATACACCATAATTTGAGCCAGCGCAACAAAGTGGAACGTCTAATAAAATGCTCTCTTTGGCGCACCAAACTCAGTGAGTATCCGTTCTTAGTTCTAATTGTTAGCAGCGCCGAAACATAGAAGATTCCGGTGCGCCGCAAGCCAGCGTCCCCCAGGTGAGACGCTGGCTTTGGGCCAATCAGAGCAAGTACATTACTAAACCATTCGCGCAAGGTTTTGCTCTGGGTTTAGTGAGATAGGCATCGAGTTTTTTTGCGCGTGGCCAATCGTTAGACACGGGTGTTTACTGTGATTGGCTCGGCCGAGTGATTTTTGCCACCCCCAAAGGAAGAGACACAGTCTGATGAATAGAAAGGGTGTAATCTTTCAGTATTCCATGCTGTATCCATCAAAGAGAGATGTCTGCAGAGCAATCTTCTGAGAACGAAATTAATTTCATCAGTGGCAGTACAACACACGTGGAGACATTCCTGGGGATGCGGAAACCAGATTTTTTCATGAAATCTCTACTCTGTCGAGAAATGGTGGAATGATTTGGCTAACAATTGAGAGCACATGATGGATAAAGTTGGTCAAATGGTTAATTTTAGTGATTGATGTTAAAGTCGATATATATTCAAGTTCAAACGTCGTTTGATCAACGGAACTGCATTTTGCAATGCTTAAGTTCTCGGTAAATAAAAATTGTTACAAAATAAATCAAACACCGAGTCGAACACGAGCACAAGAGTCGCTTGGCAAAGCATGCGCCTCCCACTGATTACGAACCTTTTTTAACGTCAAAGATTCCAGCGGCAGTGAAGAGATTAAAGTCGACGACGTTGCTAATATAAGCAGCAGCAGCAGCAACAAGGGCAACAACAAAATTGATACAATGGAAGCGATTAAGGAGAAAACTCAGGATGAGCCAGCAGCAGCATTAGGAAATTGCAGCCAACCATCTCATGAAAGCAAAGCGCGGTCACCAGCTAAAGCTTCAGGCTCGAAACGCCGGGGACGACCCCCAAAAAGTAAGTAGATTCAACTATTTGCTCAGTAAAATCCTCGGTAGTCGTATAGATAAGTCAGCACTGTTTTCGCATCCACTAATCGCATACATTGTCTATTAGACTCAAAACTTATATAGAAAATAGTGTGAGGATTCATTAGTCATTTACAATACGTTGGCACACTCGGCAGTGCTCACCTTTATATATATATATATATATAAAGGTGCACCGAGCAAGATGGCTTAGTGACAAAGCCTCTGCCTTGCATTCGGGAGGACTGGGTTCGAGACCCAGACCGGCCACTCTTAAATTGGTTTGCATGGTTTCCAATTTAGACAAGGTAAATGCCAGAGTGGATTAAAAATTAGCCATGACATGAAAAAAACCGTACACGGGCAATAGCCTTACGGAAAATCATAAAAAAAAAATATATATATAATATATATATATATATATATATATATATATATATATATATATAGCCGTTTCAGTGCAAACTGTGTGGAAAAAGGGTAGAATCCAGTGGCCTACACTCATTGAGTTGCCTGAAAGCGCCTGGTAGATCGTCCAGATGATTGATGTTAAAGTCGATATATATATATATATATATATATTTAAAACGAAGTACCGTGACAACTATTGTGTTGACATTACTTCTATGAGGCAATGATATTTTTAATAGCTTTGACTGTGTTTAAACTTAACATATATATATATATATATATATATATATATATATATATATATGTCTTGCTACGTACATTTAAATAACTATGGCGTATGTCGCAAGCCTATTTACACTTGCACATGTAGTGTGTGTAATGTTCGTTTTAGTTTAAGAGAAAATATTTTCATTAGCGCCAGCTCACTACTGGTTATTCGGCCTTTGTGCAATTTAATTGGCATTTATTTTAGAGCTGATCACGCCTCAAGAAAGTTGTGTAGATGAGATCATCGATTTGGATTCCAGCCGAGTTTTTCCTCATGAGATGGAGTCGCACAAATATGATGTATCAAAAGGGAAAACAGAAAGATCCGGTTTGGACGAGGAAGCTCCTTTCACATTTGTTTACTCTGACATGTGGACACAAAAATATGCGTAAGTGGAGCTTTGCATGCCTTCATTTAGAGACTGTTTAAGCGAAAGCTTGGTTAAATGTATATATATATATATATATATATATATATATAAAGTGTAGCAAAATATACATGTGTGATGTAAGAACATGTACACAGCCCGGCATACCTCAAGGCGTTAGGTCCAGGCTGGTCCACCTAGCTAGGGCACCTTTCACCGAAGCGGCATTCTCCCTCTAAACATCTAATGGCAGACATTGCAGTAAATACTCGCCCGCCCTCTTGTCTCCTGTAGCAAGCGCCAATTTTCTCCCGACATCCTTGAGCAGTTTTATCGTGAGCAACCCAGGCTCCCCCAATATATATATATATATATATATATATATATATATATATTGTTTACTGCATTCCCGTGTGATGTCACCTTTGGTAGGTATATTGTTACAGAAGTTCGGCAGCGTACTTGATTTTTAACTTCACATAGAGTAAGTACATTGTGTTTGATTCTTGTGCTTCACAGGCCAAGCACTTTCGGTAGGTTTGTGGGTAACACGGCCGCTGTACAGCAGCTCGAGCTTTGGCTTAAACAATGGAAAGAAGCAAGAAAGACGCCTAATAATGCCGTAAGTGTACAGCATTGTGTTAACTTGTACTCTTTGTTCCTCTTGTTCCATATGAGAGCATATAGATAGCCTACAGACCATTAAACAAATTAACTGTAGGATAGCAGTGTTCGTTAAGCAGCGCGGGCATAGACAGCGTCGGTTGGCGGCAATGCCAAAGCAAGCTAAATGCATGGCGCCAATTAGAAGATGCCGCCACCCTACTAGCGAAGACGCGGGAAGTCACTAAATGCGCGGGCGATCGGTGAGTATATAAGGAGGCATGAGAATAAATGAGTTAGTAGTCGTGTGTTCGAGTCAGGCAGAAGACTTGTGTTGTTTGAGCGAGAGAATGGCGAACTCGTAACGGTCGCCGCCCGGTCATGGGGGTGGTGGACACTACAGTAACACACATCTAAGAAACGGATTCGGAGAATCGTCTCAGTTTTAGCGGTTTAGAATCGTTGCTTAGGTATGCTAGGTAGGATCTAACCTGATTGGCGCTGTCAACAAATGCGGTGCCATTTTATAAGATGATTGCGATTAAGTTTTTGAGGCATTTTTTGGACAGTGTATAATCCACAGTCTGAATCCCAACCGTTATCTAGAAGCACTTTAACAGAGAAACCCCCTTGTTGGAGGTATCCGAGGTAGATTTCTTCTACAAATTAAGGAATAACAAAATGCAGCCTAATGCCAGAAAAAGCTTAGTTTTTTTAATTAATGATAATTAAGAAATGTTCATAACTGTGATGCTGCAATGCCCATGAGTTGTGTCCCCTATTTAAGACAATCATGGTGTTTTTCAATAAATTGGACGCATGTAATGAACATGATAAACACGGTTTAAACACATTTGTTGCCATTCTGTATACATAATATTTTTGATGTATATATTTATATATATGTTCGAAGTGTATCGCCAATTCGGCTTTATTAAGCAGTAGCAGGCAATAGGCAACTGAATTTCTTGGTTTTTGATGTATTTTTTGCTGGCCGTTGTTTTTAAAAGGATTCCGCATCTTCGTCGAGTGGATCACATCAGGACTGGCCTTTGTAATGCGATGTTTATAAAAGGACCTCCAGGCGTTGGAAAAACGGCCCTCGTTTATTATGTTGCAAACAAGCTGGGATATAAGGTATGTACATTTTGCTCTTTGCTACATAGTACATCTGCGTATATGCGGCTATATACCAACTTAAACGTACATATCCGTAGCCTTACATACACGGAACACACACAGCGATATCGAATTGGTCTCCTTGCACACCATGACGTGATTTTGTGATCGGCCTATGTGAAAATGTGCCCTCTTCGGAGTCCTCTTCGGGCCTTCTAACGGGTCGTACTGTCGAGTTTTAGCTGACCTGCAGGAAGCAACGCAGAGCCGTCAATAAGAAGGCATACATTCATATAGAAAAATATATGTCCTCTTATTTTCGTTTCGCTCGCGACCGCCGATTGTCGATGTCGCCGGGTGTCTTCGGTTCAATTTCTATTGTCGATCGAATTTTCTTCGAGCAATGTGAGTGAGAATAGATGACAACCATATCGCTGAGAGTCAGCAACAATGCTGCCACAACGACTGTTAGGGGGAAACTCTAGAAGGCTCATCATGCCCGGCTGCGGTGTACTGAAGATGTGCCTCGCAGTGATTCCAAGCCCGTGGGGAGTGGAGGGTAGTCCAGAATGAAAACCGACATCCTTAAAAAATGTTTTTCTTCTTTTTAATTCTAGGTAATCGAGGTGAACTCTTCTTCGGAACGGTCCGGGCGTCGAGTTTTGGCTGACCTGCAAGAAGCAACGCAGAGCCGCCACGTAGAGGGCACGAAGGTGTCGACGGGAAAAGGAGTCAGCAGCTTCTTTAAGCCGATACTCAAGTCGAGTGAACCGGGGCAGAGCAACTCGGCAAGTCCGGCAGCAACAGCTACGCCTAGGCTTGCAATTGGCAAAGCCGCCGTCAGATCGAGCGATGGCCGCAAGACTCCGCACGCGTCGACCGCGGCCAATGGCAAGGGAACTATTTCGTACTTTTTTTCGTCGTTGTCGAACGCGACGCCAATCCTGGGCAGCAGGTCGCAGGGCAACAAAGTGTGCGTGATCAGTGACGAGAGTTCGTCAGAGCCCGGTACGGCTCGGGACCTCAGCCCGGAACCAGCGGCCAAGGAGCCGAGGTCTTCAATT
Source organism: Dermanyssus gallinae (assembly GCA_003439945.1). Taxonomy (NCBI): domain Eukaryota; kingdom Metazoa; phylum Arthropoda; class Arachnida; order Mesostigmata; family Dermanyssidae; genus Dermanyssus; species Dermanyssus gallinae. The sequence continues at coordinate 30,619 of QVRM01005109.1, forward strand.
AAGGCGTTCTTCATGCCAGCGAAGAAGAAGTGCGAAACCACGTCGCCACTGCCGGCCGACGATGGGCTAAAGTCGGCAGTTGCCACTGGCGAGACAATTACGAAGTCGAACAGCTCATCGTCAGCTGAGCTAGGAGCCAGATCCGGACAGAATATCAAGTGCTCAGACTTGACGATCATCCTGTTTGACGACGTCGATGTCGTGTTCGACGACGAAGGTGATGAGGGCTTTTGGCTGGCCTTGGAGACCGTTGTGAAGAACTCGAAAAAGCCCTGCATTCTCACCGCGACTCGAGGTTCGGAGACGATAATCAAACGCCGTCGAACGCTACAGAACGCCGCCGTTGTTGAGTTACATCGGCCTAGTCCAACACAGGTGCGCAATTTTACCTGTTACAATCTATATATTATATATATATATATATATATATATATATATATATATATATATACGAACAGAATGTTGATAGTGGCTTTCTGAAAGAAAGAAACACTGACTTGAAAATAGCACAGTTTACTATACTTATTTTTTATTGGGAAGTATCTTTCTCTCTCTCTCTCTCTCTCTATATATATATATATATATATATATATATATATATATATAGGGCGGATCGTTCAACTTTAGCACTTTGAATTTTAAAGTCTGTCGGCTTGTTTCGCTTAAAAGTACCATTTATCAGCTACTCACAGGCCAAATTTCGCGCCAATCGGTAGCGGCGTTTATTATTTCCAACAAATTAACGCCCATTAAAGAATGTTTGAATTAAACCTTCAGAATCATAAGACCCTGGATTGCTTCAGACAGTGATTACAGAAGACGAGTCAGGGGTATGCGGTTACGACATCGAAAGCAACGCCCAGTCCTCCCAGTGGTGTTTCCAAAAAAAGAGTCGGTCGAAGAAATTCAGACAGAGCAGATCCAACACCGAGTTTCTTTTGACTGTTTTTTTTTTACTTCAAAGGAATCGTCTTCTACGATGTTTTTCGAAGAGCACGTCCGACGCAAGAGGCCCGAACTCTGGACAAGCAACTCTTGGAGCCTTCATCACGACAACGCTCCGGCGCACATAGCGTTACTAATTTCGGATTATTTGATGAAAAATTATATTACTATATTCAATGCTTTTTTCGCCAGACTTGGCTACGTGCGACTGTTCTGTCCCCACGGATAAAAATGAAGAAACAACGTTTCGAGACTATAGAGAAGACACGAGAAAAAAATTGCAGGAGCAACTCAACTCAGTTCCGAAAGACCCGTTTAAAAATTCCCATTTCGAATGGGAAAGAAGATGGTACAAGTTTGTTTATGAATATATATCAGGACCATTCGCTGTTTTATTTATCAGATACTCTTTGGGATGGTGCTCATCCTAAATAAGTTATGAATTTGACAAGAGACAAGCTGACTTTTTGTGTCATTCAATAATCTTTGCTTGAACTTGTACCTGGTGTAATCACGGGTCAACAATTATATTGAACATGAAATGCTATTCGAACGTTAATCATTTCGGCTAGAGTAGTATTTTTATGTAAGAGTTACTAAATGTACATTCGCCTTCATTGCTGTCGACATCTGTGTGGTCATAACTGCAGGTTGCAGCGTTGGTCAGGACTATCTGTGCTGATGAAGGCCGCGATGTGACGAACTACGACATCGACTTTATGTGCCAATATTTTGCGTCGGATGTACGCCGGATACTGCTGCAGGTGGAATATGAGACGATCTCGTCGAAAATTCCCCAGTCGGTGTACCCTGTAGAGAAAACCTTCGGAGAGCTTTTTGACAATGGGTAAGAATATATATATATATATATATATATATATATACACACACCAATACCACACCTAAACTTGTGTTTTATGAGTTGCATATATGTCCTCTCTTTTTGTTTTCTCTCAAATGTCCTTTTGTTCATTATGCCCACTACTTTCAGCGACAGACTTGCTGTCGACGCGCCGGCGCTACAGATAGCGTTTAAGCGCTCGGGATTTAACGCGCTGTACGCATCTCTTGAAGAATGCCTTCCGTTCGACTTTGCTGACGTCGATTTGTCTGCATCGGGATTGTCGCCGTCCCAGGCCTCAGGCCTGCAGGGCAGCGACCGTTGCAGTACCATGAGAAGCCCATTGGTGGGACCCTTTGACGCGGCTTCGCTCAACGACCTTGCGCAGGTGTTCGACTGCCTGTCGCATTCCGATCTCTTTACTGGGGCACTTGATATGATGGGCGAGGAGTGTCTGCCAACATATGAAAGGTATTCTAGTGGCTGCTTGGACTTACCCATATAATATATATATATATATATATATATATAGTAAAGTTTTCGGGCTGACCCGCAATTTATTTTTAGTACCGCATAAAATGGTGTATGTGCATTGTATCATTTTATGACATAACTCATATCATGTGATATGAATTATCTCATGGAACCTGCGCTCAGCATTTATGTTTATGCGTACAATGCGTGCCGTATAAAATTTATGCACAGGGCAAAACGATGGATCGAGCAATGTCCCATAGAAGTGCAAGACGTAAGTCCGTACCTTATCGAAGAACTCGTTGACGTCGAAGCGCGGGTGCTTCTACGAGGAGCTCTTGGTCCACTCAAAAGCATATCTGAAAGGTACGCCATATATATATATATATATATATATATATATATATATTTAAGATTTTCCATAAGGCCCGTGTACGTTTTTTATGTCATGGCTAATTTTAATCCACTCCGGAATTTACCTTGTCTAAATTGGAAACCATGCAAACCAATTTAAGAGTGGCCGGTCTGGGTCTCGAAACCAGTCCTCCCGAATGCAAGGCAAGGGATTTGCCACTAAGCCATCATATAGTTTTACGAACCTGTATTGTAATTACAACGGCTTTATTTGGGCGGTGCTAATTGCTTTTCATACTCTAGGGTGAAGAGGCTACTCGATTTAGAAACAGACAATTTGCTGTTTATTCAGAGCTTGTGTCGACTCATACAGAGTTATCATGGTGAGGTCTCATGGTAAAGCATATGCAAAATAATTATCAGGTGCAGGGAACGTTTTTGGGTCGGCTTACATAATAGGCCAGGGAAATCGTATTGCATTGCCGTGAGTGGCGCCAGGTTAAATATTAGCAGTATTTGTGGTTTTTATTTTGTTTACTAATTGTTCGTAAATTCCTACAAAATATTTTTTTGCCAATTGTTGCCGTCATTTGTGATGGCTTTTGTAGGTGTGCTGTACTCGAACGAACTGAGCAGGAAAAACTGCAACTTCCTCAGGTTAAGAATGCACTACAGTTTCGCGCAATCCACAAGAAGCTTAAAAAGGTAATATATATATATATATATTTTTTTTTTACAAGCGTAATGTACAAAGATTATACGGTCTTATATTTGTGTTGTCCTGATGTTGTAACTATAGCATTCCGTCTTAGAAAGTCAATCAAAGGAATCTTAGTTTACATATTTGCTTTTAGTAGCTGCGTTCCATGGGCTGTAATGGCAATACCAGTGTGACATTGCTGTGATTATAAAACATTATTCATGGAAGCGGCACAACAATGCCTATGACCGGCGGGCAGTAAGATGAGTTGAAACTATGCAAATCGCCTCGAAAAAGACATGTACGAGCAGCGCGGATAATTGCCATAGATACGTCTTTTTTGTAGTTGCTGTCTATACTTGATTGTGCAGTAAATGTCAATCATTTAGCCGAGGAAAACGAGTTATTATAAATTGTGCTCGCCTTACTGAGAAGCGTGTGCAATAAAGACTGCATAATTACAATTTAAACTATATACATATGACTCGCCTTCCAGATTCGGATCAATGAGCGCGCGCTCGGTACCGTTTTAGCTCATTTTCCGGTTGGACGGTCAACGGCTCGCGAATATCTCTCTTTTTAGTAAAGATATGTCAGGCAGAGGGGCAGCGCCGAGACAAGCCCAAGCGAAACAATCGTTTCCTACATTATCTGCCTCAAATTGGACTGTATTTCAGTTCGGAGCAGATTTCTCGGATTGCCGGACTCTGGTCGCAGGACCGGCATAAGTAGGCAACCCGAGGAACTTTCTCGCATAGCGCAGCCTAGTCTTTTCCGCCATCTTGCAGGATCGAGCTGAAGCCATAATGATTTGGCTGTTTGAGGCTTATCTATTAACTGAGTACATTCTACGTAATAGCCTCCCGGTTGACGCTACATCTAGTCGTTTTGGCCGCCGCATAAAATGAGTTGTAACAATACAGGTGTTCATCGCAAGACAAACAGCGCCTGGCTAGTCGTTTGTTATGGTGAGCTTCATTGTGGGCATCTTGGTCCGACGCCAACCAGTTGCTGGCGCACAAAAACACGGCACCGTACGTACGTGATAAGCTGGGTGAACTGAACTTTTGTCGTAGGCAAAAATAGGCGAAGGTGCATAGAGAACATTTTGTAGATTTCAAGAGAGATAGTCTACGACTCAGTAAGAAGGACTGCTGACGATTGTGTAAATAGCGTAGGCGACTGCGCACAATACCTCTGTCGTCGTTAGAAACTGAGAAAATCTCATATCGATACATCATAGTTAAACGTTCTCAGCGGAACGGCTAAAGCGTTGTTGAACAAATTAATACGGTTCTACGCTGCACACCTTCGCAGTAGTGAACGAACTGTCTGTCCAGCCTCGGTTATTTTTCCGCACCGTCTTACGCATTGACGGTTGTGTGGAATCTCGCTGTGCCTCCAGAGTACCACTTTATGATTATTGTGTAATGATATTGCTAAAGGCGAGCCTCATACATTGGCTCTACGAATAAATAGCCAATCACATTTGTCTGGCAGTGCAAGTGCATCTGCGCAAGCTCGACTATCGAATTCTGTGGCTTGTAATTTGCTCAAGTCATATTTATTCCGAAACCCAGCATCCTGGTCACGCGACAGTTGAAATTACTCTTACGAAGTTCGTACACAAGTGTAATCGTTTCCAACTATCGTACATACTTGAAGGCAAAGGAAATGCATGCACACACCCATATATATATATATACACCCATATATATATATATATATATATATATATATATATATATATATATATATATGCGTTTGTGCAATTGACATCAGTGCTGCAGAGACAATGTTTAGGCTGCCTTGCTTACTGCTAGGCGTATAAACGACGACTGATGCGATGCGTGTTGTTGCTTCTGTAGAGGTGATAGAGTTTTCAAATATTCATGGATTGTTTGTCACTTTCCTGGGAGTCAAATTGCCAATGTATATAGTAGTGCGTGAATTAGTGAATTAGTGCGAGCAAAATGTGGTGAAGTTGTGCCATCGATATGATGACCTATACATCTATAAATATATTTATTGTAAACAACTGAAAGAAGCATAAAGTGCAATAAAACATTGTATAAAAGAAGGCGGCTTTGATGTAAACGTGTTGTAGATTATCCCTATTAGGGCAGCCATTGCTGTATAATTAGCAGAAGTCTTATTTAGTAGAAGTGGCTAAATTTGTACTGGAACAGTGGTAGGCGGTGTACACAAAAATTGAGATTAGTGTGTTGGCTCGAATTTCAGATGAAGGTTTTCAATATCTATGCAATGCTGCATTTTGTGTCGCATCTTTTTTTTCTCTACCTCGGATCGAATGTTTGCGTGATTTCTTGCCTATTGTCAATTAGGATTACGCAGCTCGGATCTCTACGGAAGATATTACTAAAAAGCTAAAGATATACTTCGCACTTATCCCTGTCCTGTACGTCATTCATGTGTTATATGTTGTATGAACAATTGATAAATTGATCTAGACTGGGACACATTCTACATAAAGCCGCTGTTGCTATAACCATGTAATTATATTGTTCATACACTCCGTTGGAGCAGTAACCTTTGCTCGAATTGTTTGGCCACTGGAAAGGGCACCCGAGGAAAGACGCGTAGACGTTTCGGTCAATCAGTAGAGGCTATTTCCTAATTATCGCCAACCAACAGTTTAAGCGATAACTTTACTACAATTTAATCAGGTATAGGCAATCAGGACATTGTTTAATAATTCCGTATTGTTTCGAAATAAAACTAGCACGCTATGTCTAAACACTTACACGGGGTCCATATGGTAAAAGTGTTTCCATACTTATCTTGCTAAGAGTTCTAATAGAAAACACGAGGTTCAGGTCACCATCTTCTTATTTAGCCCATTATCTCCTGCTTTTCAAACTACCCAGTTTAAATTTTGTTATGTCACTCTGTTAAAAAGTTTCGTGGTCATTCAGTAATTGACCTTTGGCTATGTACGGCCTTGGCTAGTCACGTGTTTAGATTAACAGTATGCATACCGTTCTCTTGCCATCAACTGAAACTTCATTTGCCAATATAATGTAGATTTTTGAGCAGTCAGATTAAAAAAAAACCCTTTAATAGAGAGATTCCAGATCGCTAGACGCTGATGATGCATTTATCTGGGCGATCACGATTGTGTACGTGAAAACAGCGTCTGCAACGCTTGTGAACATCGGTGGATCTACCTGCAATAGAGAAAAAGGAATATATATACATATTTATTTATATATATATAGGCAAGTTTGCTCGGCGTGTTGTGGGTTAAACCCCTAACACTACTTTTAAGTCTCTATATACAGCTTTTACTTTAAAGTAAGTGAATTTTAAAATTACCGGAAAATGCTGTTTCTCTCATACTGGTTACTTCTTTATGCCGCGCTACGGTACGCAGTCTAAAACTACTCATTTAATAAGTCTCATCCTTTTCAACGTTAAGACGATGTCTGTTTGCGGCATTTACAGCCTCTCGGGTGATATCTTTAGTGCAGCGGTTAGGATTGGTGGGTTCTGGGCGACCTTGAAGAAACCTGAAGCGTCGATGCGGTAATCACCGGAGCAGGCGCCGCTCTTCAACAGCTCAAGATGTAGAGACGCAACGCTGTCTTCCACCACTGCAGATGCCCGTTCAATTGTTCGTTTGATATTCTCCATTTCGCCTACACAACACAGCAGTCATGTCCCGTACACAATAGTGAACTCTCGGCGTTATTCAATTCAAAACGATTTATTTTCAAGCCCACATTCCTTACACAAAATGGTCACATACATCGCAGCAGTTGTCATCTCAGTTATCTATATCTATTATTACTATTCAGTGGCACTCTATTGAACCTTTATTAATGTAGTAATAGAGAAATAAACACAAATATAATTATATCTATAATCACTCGTTTCCGCTTGCCGATCCTCCTCGAAGCCTACCTAGCGGTAATAGTACGGGACCGAATAATCGCATACATTTTACCTAAGGCAGAACAATTAAATTATAATCATAATCCACATTTCTTTAAAATGTCTAGTCTATCGAGATATTGTTCGCGTTTTCATCTTCATCCATCTTTGGTGGTGCCATATTCCCCCAAACTAATTAAATTAGATGTACATTTATTATCGAGAGTGTTCTATAATATGGCCATGGCCATATAAGGTGATATAAGTCTATAGTAGCTGTCGAGCCCGGTGGCGTGGTGCATTCGTCTGCGCCTCGCGACCGGAGGAGACACATATGTGCGCGGGTTCGAGCCAGCCTTACCGTTGCATCTTTGTATTTGTGGGGTCCGTCTATGAAGCAGTGCGAAAATGCAGTCCCATTCTACTGTCTCGGAACCTAAGACTAGGAAGTTCCCTGACATGTCAAGCCCTTGTACGGGCGCTCCTCAATGACCATGAATTCTCGTTTATGGTAAAACCTTGTTTTAATGTAAGAACAAATAATTTGTCTCCGAGGCCAAAATAACCGCCGCACAATTTCGAGCAGCGTTAATGGCAAGATCAAGTGGCCAGGTGAAGTAGTCTCGAAAAAGCAGTACAGGCGGCCACCCCCCGACAAGGGGTAAAAACCTTGATACCAAGAACCAAGCATGACTCCGAAAGCACTATTCTGTGTAACCTGTATTCGGTTCGCAAGTGTTGTAAGTGTTAACCTAAATAGTGGCAAACAATATATTATATAGCAAAGGTATAACTTGGATACTAAATTAGAAACCATCTAAAGCAAATCCGTTGTATGGTTGTCTTGTTGTTGGAACAGTTAATGCACAAAACGGAGAACAAACTTGAATTGAATTTTCGGGCATTACATTGCATTTACAAGGAAGTTTCTTCGACGGACGGATGCATAAACAAATCGTCACTTTTCTGAATTAAAAAAACAATTTAAAACATATGACCTGTGGTCACTGTGAAATGCTGACACAGTGCGAATAGATGAAGTATAAGCAGTGAAGTCCTTTTGTTTGCCATATCACATAAAAGGAGAAACAAGTGTGGGTACACGTTCATGGGGAGCAACTGTGTTTCTTTGGTATTTATGCTTTTAGATACCTAAAATACATGTTTAAAAAATAGTTAAATATGCCCAGAAACGTAAGTTTATATGACACCGACGTCAATGATAAATAAACACGTAAGCTGTGAGCAAAACTTGACTGGTAATTCTAGGACCAACCAAAGCTATTATCGCTATTTACACTGTTTTGCTTCATTAACTTCCCAAAAAATACGAATACTAAACGAAAGTAACGTATATGTGCGGAATTTGGCCAACAATTGAGTAGTTCATTCATTCGATCAATCAATGAGATGGCGTCGACACGTTGACTAGAAAGGCGCTGTTGCATGCTGGCGTTGGTCATAACTGTGTGAAGTCGAGACTATCAAGGTCACTTACCCGCGCAGGCGGTCGAACTAAGACTGGGCACGAAAGCGCTTAGCAGATACGCAGCAAAGAACGTCGCGAATACAACTCGAGCCGACCAAATGGCCCGACTCAACGTTACAAAGTACACCGCACTGCATAGCACTGGCACCGAAACGCCATACCCGTAGAGCACTGCAAGGCCGATGATGTTGGACACCTCGTGTCGACCACCTCGCGAGGTCTGGCAACAACGCCACACCTACATATACATACGCAAGTACACGAGTTCATTATGTGACTATTCTTAACGACACTTTGTGATAGTCGTCTTTGTGTTATGATTATATATATCTATATATATATATATATATAATATATATATATATATATATATATAATATATATATATAATATAGCGTCAAAATACGTCTGCCAGCGTTTCAATATAGAAATAGCAGTATATGCAAGCAAGAGCGTTATATATATATATATATATACCTCTCTCCTCCCCTCTCCGTAAAACATGTATGGGACGCAAAGGCGCCAAGCATGTAGGCAAAAGCCCATATACATCCTGTCAAGAGACTGCCTTAAAATACAGCCAACTACATCGAAACAAGCTAGACTTATGAAGGACGTGGAGCCAGAAAATCATATTTAAACGTAATGTAAAACAGCAACAGCTCTTAGGGCTGCTCCAACTTCGCTTCGTGTACGACGTGCGCAGAAGGAACGAGAATTCGCATGGCTTTGCAAATTGCTATTTCTGCCTACCTCGGGTCTCTCAAAGACACCGAGACTTTGGTGTCAGGGATTGCACCCCTGGGTGTTTTTTCCAGCTTCATTGGCCAAATGGGACAAGCTTGACGCTGCTACGCAGATAAGTAGGATCCACTGCCTGAATGCGTTTCACAATCGGCTTTGGACTTGCAATTAGTGTAGTCGATCCAGGAGCAGTTGATGTGTCAGGCGAACAACATTAAATAGTAGGCGCGACTGAAAGCCGCGACCGATCCGACGAGCAGCAAATGGGTGCAGTTTATTTGCTCGTCTCAGCTGGGGATGACGTTGGACAATACCACACTCCGCATTGTCTGTCTTGGGGAGAATCAGTCTGCTTCACACATAACTGTGCAAGATGTGACATACAGGTGTCTTCTACGGGTAAGCATGCTCTTGCTTGCAAGAGGACAATCGGTAGGTTCTCAAGGCATTCGGCTCTGAGCGACGTAATTCGTCGGGCAATGCAGTCGGCTCACAAACCTGCATTCAAAGAGTCGGTCTGTCTGTCAGCCAATGGTGTCCGGAAGGCCTGACTCTAGTTTCATAAAGGAAAGAACGCTGCCTCGTGTACGACATCACCGTGTCTTGCCTGTTGGCCTCATCGGACCGCGAGTAAGCGTAAATATTGTGAACTGGAGAAAAACTATATTGTTCGACCAATCTTCTTCGAGATATTGGACCCTATGAGACATCTCAAGGAGTTTTTCTAGCGGAACTGAGATCCAGAGTCGCTGCGGCATCGACAGGATAGGCGGGCATGGCACTTTTTTCTATCGGTTAAAATTCAGCGTGAAAACGCTGCGTTGATTATTGGTTAGTTGCCCACGGGCAAGAGGCTCCCCCATTTTTTTGCCGTAGCCAAATCGACCCTGCGTCGGAAATGCATGTGCCACAGAAAAAAATCTAAATAAGTTTTAATGAAGAATACCTCGTACAGGACTGTACAAATGGTTACGATCAGATAAACGTTCTACTGCGTGCCGTCCCAAACGCATGTTAAAAGTGCCTTGCTAGCACGGGAGATGCTAGTAGGGCACTTTTAACATGCGTTTGCAGGGCTTGTACAACCCCTAGCCCGAACTCTCCCCAAAAATCCCTAGACGTGCATTTTGCCTGGTTTCCGCATGGGACGAGAGAGTCGCCAGGAACTAACCCGGTCCTTGGGGGTAGCTGAAATTTTGAACGCGATACGAAGGATTCCGTTGAGTAAGGCAGCAGACCTGGTACGGAACGAGCACTCACGGCAAGCAGCCCATCTAGCAATGAGTCTTGCTGCCCTTTTTACTGAGGCACTGAGGACTTCCTGTCTGCAGAGTGGAGAACAAACCAACTAAATATTTTTTTTTTAAACGAAAGGATGATTCACTGGCCCATCGTCGTACCGCGGAATGCAAAAAAGCCCTATCATGTAAGCTACAGACTTTGGCTAGGGCGACACTTTAGGCATCTATTCTTGATGTTAGGGAGCGATCTACCGAGCTCGATACAGACGCGGCACCCACAGGTACACACACTATAGTAGGCAGATACTTCTACTCCTGTAGTCAATTTCATCTGCAGCGATGGCTGTCCACGTTGCAGCTGCACGTTATAGAACAGTGTCCGTATCTGAGAATAGTATCGAAGAAAAGAAGACCTGGCAATAGCATGGAAGAAAGAGTCAGTGCAAAACTGCTGTCAACTTCATAGCGTGGCAAAGCCTCACAAGTACCGGTGGAGGTAGCCGTCAGTCTCATTGGCCTGAATACAGCGCCAATGGTTTCAGAATACAGGGCTTAATTAAGTGAAGAAGATCTTAATGCATTTGACAGCATTTAAACTTATCGAAGAAAGTGTTAAAGTTGCGACATACTAGCCGTAATCAACTAGTGTATTTGTTAGGTTTTACGCCTCTCCTCGCAGCGGACCTTTGTGGGACACATCATCTTTATTAAGTTATCTATCCCAAAGATAGATCCCCTCAATAAAGATCCATTTGAGTGGGATCCAAAACTGGCTGAAATACATACGCTGTTATACGAGACACAGGCAATGAGATCGAACGCCGCAACAGCCCAAACTATAGTAATCGGCACCTGACGACCAGTTGCGCAGTTAGTGGTCTCCATTCGAAGATATGCACGCCTGAGTAGTATCATAAAGTGCCTCCTGAGCGTAGGAATACACTTTATGGGGAGCTGTGCTGACTCTACCACCTTCAACGATGTTTGAATGCTCCATCGCTACCCAAAATACGATGAGTTATACCGAACATACAATATGAATGTGTGACCAATGTATGAACCAATCAATGGTTGTTAAAACACACAATATATATACATATATATATATATATATATATATATATATATATATATATATATATATAATAGAAAAACTTATCAGTAGCTAAGAACGCGTAAGCTCAAATCCCTCTATGAAGACGAATATTTGCAGGTTTGTTAACGAGGACTTCAGAAGGTACAAGTCCTATGTTTTACAAGTCAGGTAAATGCTCTCTGAAGCCGCAACAGCGTTGCTCTATGCCATTTGTTCCTCTCTTTTCTCAAACACGAAGCAGTAGATCGTTTTCGTTTCTTCTCCGTAGACCAAAAAAATCCGTCACTGTTAAAAAAGCAAATTCCCGGCCAATGTTCACGTTATGAATATGGGGTCCAGCAATGGAGACTCCATGCCCTCGTACTTTCTTCAGAAAGGTTGAACCATTACAAACGAAGTTTACATACTTATTCTACGAACGTTTGTGAAACTGTCGATACACGAAGTGCCTAATGGACTGCCATACGTCTTCGTTCAGAAAAATGGCCCTCCAGCTCATACCAGCTCTTTAGCACAGAAGTGGCTGTTTGGGCATACGAACAAGTTTTGCAGCAAGGACATTCGACCGCCGAGCAGGCCCGATTTGAATCCGTTGAGCTACCCTATCTGGGGCGTGATTGAGCGAGGGTCTAACACGTTTTGACATGCTCGCGTAGACTCGCTCACTGCCTCTATTAAGAAAGCGTTAAACGATTTAGATAGGAACGCTTTGACACGAGCTTGTGTGAGGTTTAAGACTAGGGCTTTACCCATAATCTACCTGTATTTACCTTTACCCATAATCTACCTGTATTTACCTTTACCCATAATCTACCTGTATTTACCTTTACCCATAATCTACCTGTATTTTCATTTACCCATAATCTACCTGTATATACTAACCCTATTGAGGCATATTCGCATACGATCGCAGACGTCAATGACCTCCGCGAGCTTGGCTCGGTTGAGTGCAACCATCCGGATTTCCTCGTGAATCTTCTCAAGGTAGGCCTTGAACAGTTCGCCAAAGTAGATCATCCACGCGCGCGAGATGATAGAATTGCCCGCGATGTGGGTGCCGACAGGTAATGACCAGATCCCTGGCGGGAATGTCTGCTGACTTGGCTTGGGCGTCATCTGAGACCTCTTTTGTTGTCGCACAGGTTACGCGTGAATATTGTTAGATATCTTCGGAATAGTAAAATAAAGTTTATTTCCGTATAATACATTAGGTATATGTTACACACAATATATACACACAATTCGGAATAGTTAGATCACCCAATCAAACACTTAGTGCGAACGAAAGATATTTAAATTACTTGAACTCGCCGCTAGAATAGCAGCACCAGCAGCTGTTATAATAAACCATAGCAATAACACAAGCAAAATTTTGCACATTGCTTGTGTGAGTACGAGGCAAGTGTACACTAACCGATGCCATAGAAAAGGTAGTGTTCAATTGTACACGTTTATATTTATTTACCACATATATGGCACATACCACATATATGATGCACGGTTGCGCTGTGTATGTGTGACTAAAATATAGAATACGAGTTCGTACATAGTAGACACAACGTGCGCTGTTCTCGACGCACGCGATGTTTGAATAAACTCAAGGGGAAGCGAAGTTCGTCAAAGATATTACTCCAGTAATGAGCTGTAGCCGTAGAGTGTGGCCGCTCGTAATTCTCTCATATGTTAGTGATTCCAAGCATCCAGTGTATGATGTGTGGTTTTGCCCACTAACGCCTTATTGAATCGTAGTTTCTGGCTGAAGAGTGACATGTAAAATAATTTGCAGGGCTTTATATGATGTTCCCCAGTTCATGCTCATAAGCACATTTGACGTAAACTAATTTAAAGCTGATGTATGGGTTGAATTATGCTTTCATCTCTGTTGCAGCCAAACATTGCTGCCCGTAAGGCACTATTGCGCGCAACCTTTAGTCTGCCCTTGGACGTGTTACTTGTTTTCCACATTGTATATTGCCGGAACAAGCTAGGCCCATGAAATAGCTCTTCAATGTGTCAAATATAATAGACAGTGCGAAGAACTACCAGTATTAAAGAACCTGCTTAGAGAGAGACTTACGAAGGACGGTGAATTTTATGTACTAATTCGAGATGTGGGCCTTGGAAGAGAGAAAGCGATAAATGCTTATACACAACGTCTTGAGATGTTTGCCAAGGATATCATTTGATAGCTGCTGTATTAGAACGATAGAGTGCAGGCTTATGCATTGTATACTATGCTCGCATATTTAGTAGTTGTTGATTATTGAAAACAACCAACGCGCAAAGCACGCTACGTCGTCGGTAAAACGGAAAGTCACACGAATAAAGCCAGACCTCAGTAATTTTCGGAAAATGCCACACAGTTCCGGGTCCGGGGGGGGAGGTTTTTGTTTTAAACGTCTGTGAAGCTAGAATAGCCACAGTAGGCAGACGTACAGAGTACAAGGTTCGACGTGTCTACAGAACGTTACCTTCCGACGCGGAGAGGCAAATGATGCAGAACAGAGAGAAATCTATTCCTACCTTAGCTTGCCGCATCGAAGCCATGGATGTCTCGCTAACGCAGCTGAGACCAGTCCAGAACAGCACGAGGAGAATGTGAACGATGAGAATCCGATGGGCAAAGCGTTGCATCCGCTGAGTCATCGAAGGGCCGGCGCCGATCTCGAGTTCTATCTGCTCGCACTTTTTGAGGATCTGCTGCCAACTCGAGCGGTGCTTGCGCATCAGATGCGCATTGATGTAGCTGAAACGGCGGAAGAAAGTCTTTCTCTCGTCTTTCATTTATAGAAAGTCATTGGTTGGCGGTGGACAGATCCCCCCATTCTTGACGATAATATGAGGTGCATATGCCTATGTGGGGGGGGGGGGGGGTGCATATGTCGAAAGGAAAATACGAGAGAAAATAAGCCCGTAAGGTGATAAATCACGTTAGTGTGTTGAATGTGCTTTGTCGCTACGATCACTTCTAGCTTCTTTTTTTTTTAGTTTTTTTTTTGTTTCTTGTTTGACCGTCGCACACCGTTAGTTCGCTTTGTCTGCGCATGGTCCTCTATTGTATCCATATCACAAATTTAGTTGCAGCAAAATATAATATGGTGCAATGTGGTAGCTGGTCGTCCTTGGCTTCATTATCACTTTCTGAATCGCGCAAAGCTTTTCAAAGGCCCGAAATAAAAATCGGCTACCTTTCACAAGCAGTGTGGAACAAAAGAACAACCTGCACAAAACAGCTTCATGGCCAGTTATTTACAAATATAGACTCATATTTATTTCTATTCATCGGGACAAAACATTGCATTACCCATCATATTTGACCTAAGGCACATTTTCTACCACAATGTTAAAGCCATAATGAAAATGACTACGCTATTCATAAGAGAATTGAGGCGACTTTAAAACACGACTAGAAAGCTGCGTTTGAATTTGTGTTTTTATTGTTTAAATTATTAAATTAAAACATATAAAACAATTTTTCTGTATTATAATTGAAACTATTGTCACTCTTAGACAATTGTGTTGTTGCACTGTTTATTTTATATTCGTCAAATTAGTTTAATTTGAATATCGTGTCGACCTTTGCGTACCCGAATACGGTTGTCACGGTCGCCGTACGATCGCTCGGCAATTTGGCATTGGTCCCGCTGACTGATCAGTGAATTGCTGTAGGATATTATTTCAGTCCTCGCGCATAGTATTCATGAGCTGCGGAACTGTTGCTTAAGACCAGTAAGTCTGGCTTTGCCTCGCCGTTTCAACTCATGTCACACACCTTCGATGGGATCCAAATCGGGAAAGCGTGACAGGCCACTCTACGAAGTTAATTCTAGTTTTCGCGGGGTGCCGCCGAACAAATGCAGCGATGTACAACTGTCTGGTAATGGCGTGTACGAAACTGACATTATCATCTATAGACCTTGCATAAAACAGCACGTGGGGTACCTGAATCTCTTACGCGTACCGTTGGGGAGCTAAAGCTCTTCTTTTGTAAGAATCGTGGGTTTAAGGGAGCTCCACAAGTTTGGTTCTCCTGCCCGGAGAATGTTGCATCCTAAATCAGGATTGAACCGCCGGCGCCACTATAATTGACAGGCTTTACAATGCAGGGTTGCGCAAACTGGAGCAGCTCCTCGTCGCCGGTGCAGTTTGTCCCCCGTATGCTTTTTTTTCTCCGTAGGGGTACATCTTGGGCTCATCCCAAAGTAGAACGCTATTCTCTTGACATTTGCCAACAGTCCAATTACGCGTGGTATCGCGCAAACCTATATCGTCATGTGGCCATTTGCAGACGCTAAGCGGGACTATGAGTATCAACATTTATGTTGTGTAGTCTTCGCCTCACAGTGTCTTCACCTTACTAACGACTACGTGTGTGCACGAGACATTTGCGAATAGAACGGAAGTGACTATGCCAAGATCGCAAGTCTCAGCGTTTTTTCCAGTTTACTGCTTTATGGGGTTGAAAGTGGGACGTATCGTTTTCATTTTCTGGTCGTGTTTTAAAGCTAATTTAATTGCCCTCTGAAAGGTGCAGTCAGTTTTATATTGCGCTACTATTTGTGTGAGAGTTGAAAACATGTCGAAGGTCAAATGCGATGGGTGGTACACTTTTTGTCCCGAAGTGCATATGTATATATATATATATATATATATATATAGGTAGAGCTAGAAGCAGCATCATTGATACAAATGCATACACTCACGTCTAAGCCTTTACTCAAAGTGGAATCTGAGAAGCAACTTAGGAACTACGGATAGCTGCACTTTCTTGGCTAAAATTGCACTAAATAATTAAAACTGGAAGATTATATTCATATAGATGGTTATTTACCCTTCCAGGTAGATGCCCCATGTAAATCCCGCCAGGAGCACGGTGTTAAGTCGGCGGCGATTTGAGTCATCATTGCGGAAAACTTTGATGGCGTCATCTTGAATCAAATATCAAAATCAATGACAACAAATATCCGAGTATTTATATCATACTCAACGTTGACCTACTTGTGGCACAAATTAAACGCATGCGGAACAATTAAACGAACAGCAGATATTGAATCTACAAAAAAGTTTTTTCGGTTTTTTAATGACTCTCTACGGACAAAACCAAAAAAACTTTTTTGTAGCTCTATACAAATAGACCACAAAACTGCAAATTTGCAGGTACACGTTTATATACAAGTAGCAGCCCACTAGAAACCTTTAAAATGCCACATAAGTTATTAGGTGCGTTTGTCTTTCAAAAGTACATTTACTGAAAACAACATATATATGACCATGATAATTGTACCACACACTCTTTATGTGATAATAAAGAGATTTTATGCTATGTTAAGTTAAGTACAAGGCGGTTAATGTCAAAATATATTTAAATAATTGAAGGATATCTACTATTGATAGACAGGCAAATAAATCGAATAATATATACTACATCTGTATATATTAATATATTGCCGCTTCGTTACGGAAGTTAATAATAATGGTGTCTTCATAACCCCGGCACTACAAATTGGCGGAATCGGCAGGATACGACTGTAGTTAGTGCGGCTCATCGAAGGTCTAAGATCTCTAGGGCTAACACGGATACGGATCATGCTGAGGAAGCAATGACCCGGAGAATGTTTCTGGTCTGTTTTTTAAACGCGCCAGAGTTACCGTCGGTTCCATGGGAGGACTGAAACGAGGCCATTTTAGAGTCATGTCTGAGAGCGCTCAGAATTAAGCAGAGCGATACAGACCGCTGCAACATTGTTAACGACAATGGAAGGTCAGATTCAGTTCCGGGCTATACAACGCCAGCAGGTTGCAGTCGAATGAGGCAGCGGAGTTGCCGGAGTAGGGAGGGCGCCACCCTCTGAAGACTGCTTAATCTGCACGGCAGAAACAACATACGGAAAGTGACGACGGCGGTGAAAGTCATCGCCAGCCTACGGCGCTTGTCCGATACAATTTAAATATTTGCGGATCCGACAAAGTCTGCGATAGCGTCGTGGGGGCTTTTTTCTTTTTTGATCCAGGATGTTTCGCGAATGCGGCGTCGTGGGAGCCACAAATTGAATGACAAACGGATCTATAGCTACCGGCTAGAACAACGCCTAGGAAGCGTCTGAGAGCAGAGAGAACGGCAGAAAGACGCGGGACGGATGAGCATGACGAGCGGCAGGCCGTATGAGACAGGCGTCGAATAGGTCACCTAGCGATAATATGCCAACGCAAAGAGCTCAACACGAGAGGCCAGGTAGGACGAAGTGTAGACACCGAAAGTGCTAACTCGGCAAACGGTGCGACAATATGCGAATCGAGATGGAAGAGGAGGATAACAATCAATACGGCCGTAGGCGTATTTTCCTCTTTTACCAAAAGTAGTTGGCTTTTTGGTGAAGAACAAACACAGATCACCGAACAGCAAAATCAGCCTACGAAAGCTCCAGTCTAAATTAGCTGACTGACTAGCCAAAATACTGGCCGGGGCTCTTTAGGCACCACGAAGCTGCTTGGCGCAAACCCAAAAATCGGTTAACAAAAGCTTCGGGGATCTACAACAGCACAGCTCCGGCCATGACGAAAATGCAAAATGAGGGCCAGACTTTCCATCGGATAGGGCGAAGAGAGGCACATTCAAGATGCGATCCGACGAGGGCCTGCGAAGTTCAGTCAAGAAACGTCAGGTTGGCTAGCAGTGACACGCGGCCTAACGACGCACCGTAGGATAGCAATAGTTGGGCAAAAGGTATACGTAAATAAGGATGTCGACTCTAAATTTGGCGATGGATGTCACTGCGAGAGAGTTTTAGCGTAAGAGAGCGTAAGGAACTCGTAACGGTCGTTGTCCGTTCGTGGGGGTTTGGAACACTATAGCCGGCGCAACACAAGTCCTACGCTTAATTCGCACCGAAGACAACGAACTCCTCGTTTATTCCTATGCCTTCTTATATATCTTCGACTTCGCCGCGCATCCAATGACTTTCAGCGTCTCCGCTACTGGGATGATGGCATTTTCTACTTAGCGCCATTTTCATGATTAGCTCGCTTTGCCATTGCCGCCAACCGACCCTGTCTGACAAACAATATTTGCGCAGAATAGATGTGTCGTTGCGAAGGCCGGTAAGAATATAAACTGAGCTGGACGTGAGCCTCGTGTTTTAGAGGAGACGAGCGAGCGACCCCCGTAACAGTCTTTTGCGCCGCCGTCGTTTGTAACGCAATGCAGCATGTGATTCTACTCCTAAAACTATACTCCTTCCCATGCTTTATATATTGGAGCGTGCGAAGTTGCCCAGGCGCCTTAATGTTGGGACGCACGGACTCCTTAATATACGCATAGCAGGACGCGATCAACGGCCACACCAGATCATCGCTATGCAACGCGCCCTGGAACCTTGAAGTCGCGAAGCTCGCAACCCAATGCAGCTCAATAAAGCAGAGAGATTAGATTAACCATTAGAGAAATGGAATAAGGAGCGGTCTAACATCCAACTACGGCTACTGGGCTAAGGTCATTACTTAAGAACCAAGAATTTAGTAAATTCGAAGAAATGCCAAGTATTACGAAGCCTGGGAGCGTGGGGAGAAATCCAGGTTTGGTGAGTTTGTGAGTTCCATACCTAGTCACACAGGCTACTAGTGACTCATGTGCATTATGCATTCCCGACACCTTTCAGAGAAAAGGGATTTAATGAAAAAATAGACGAGTAACGATGTTGTGTGCCCTAGTTTAGTTGCTTCCTGAGATACGGACATGCTTCGACATACCGGAATTAATGGACGGCGCCTCCCGCGCCTCAATCCTGCAGTATCGACTAGAAGCACAACGCTATACACACTGCTAAGTATGTCCAATGTACTACTTAGGACAGCCTGCATTTTTTTAGAGGGAATAAGTAAAATGCTTTATGCACGAACCGAAAGAAACCGTGCAGAACTCCCCCGAGTGGTTCATCCTAGTTCCACTCAAGTCACACCCACTAAACGCACTTCCACTTCAAGATCTTTCACTGGCAGCCCGTGACTGACAAATATATAACTCATACTGACGAGTTTGGTGATGGTCCACGTTGATAGTACACGTTACCCTCGCTAGGAAACACATTCACATAACACGCTATTTATGTGTGCATAGGCAAGTAGGATGTGGTTTCCTATGTGGTACTAAAAAGCAGCATTGTATATCGTACACGTTGAGACGTGAGATGTTGTCCGTTTTCCGGTCGTTAAATTATACGGCACTATCGTAACATGTGTTATTTCGCTACGTTAATATGCTATTCAGTGTCACGGCCTAACTAGGTGGCGATTTCCTTGAGGTATCAAGGTATTAATATTAATCCAGTACTATTACTAGTAAAGCTAGCCGACTTAACACCACCACTCTGAAGCCACCTAGAGGAGGTGACTGCGAAGAAGGCGCGCACTGACCTGTAATCACAACTATGAGTATGAGGCTAATGGTCCACAACAGTGTGTGAAACATTAGGTATCGCGCTGATTCATCCGTGGTCACCTTGCGGGCCGAGGCGCTGTTCAAACGACCAACAAAGCACGATCCGAGAAGGCGCTGAAATCGCACCAAAGTTCGAAAGCCTGTCAGGCATACGGCTGGCAATTCGCGACGGCCACGACGTTGCCCATGTCCTTGAGCTCGACCGTGACCGTTGAGCTGATGAGCACCGGGACCAGCATCAACGTGTCGCCCGGCCTCGCCGGCGCCAACCACATCGGCTTCCTTGTAGGCCGGAGCTATTGGATAGCAGCGAATGTCCCGTCGGTGTCCCTGGAACTTTCGTACCGTAGGCCAAACGTTGTCCATGGCACTCTGCTCGACTGGCACGAATACCCTTTACCCAGCAATAGTCTATGAAACAGGGAATTTATTAAGGGTGCAAGTGGAGCGACAATTGAGACACCCGAGAACGAGTGCACTGGGAATGTCACTCAATCTCGTATAGGGTAGGCTGGAACCGCCACTTCAGCAGTGTGCCCCGGAGCCAATGAATGTATTAATCTATCGTTACCACCAGCACAGCCTGTAATTTCACGAACCAAAGTCTCCGCGTTAACTGTCTCTGGCCTGGCTACACACACATATCTGGCCGAGACTACAGCCGAGCGGGCACGGCTGCAAGTAAAGTAGCACATCCGACTATTTCTCCTCAGCTATGCATCATCTCTGCACATCGGATGCATGCATATTTGCATAGTAGCGGGGAGCCGGCTACACCATGATAGATTGCTGTTTCTAATTAGAGTAACAATGACATTACATGCATGATAAACTAACGCCGCTTAAATCATCGGTCGTCGATGACGACGACGACGACCACGATGCCAGGCCCAGCTTCTGGTTCGGGTCGGGACGGGGGTGGTGGAGTTTCGGAATAGCCCCACAGCACAAGCGGTACGGTAAAGACAGACCTGTGCAGCGTCATGAACATGTGTCAAGAAATAAGTATTCAGGCATGCTAAGATGGATCACGTTGGTTGAGAAATGATTTCATGATAGCCATTCCGATGCTAACCTGCTTGGAAGCCGCTAAGCAACGGTGGCGCGGTGTCTGCTGGCGACAGCACGGCGTTAAAATAGGCGTCAAACATACCCCACAAGCAATCTGCCAGAAAAAAAAAACACTTGAATGGCAATGCACGCGACAGGTGTTGAAATAATAAAATAAGTAGCTCTTCGTAAGAAATAAATATCAACTAAAAATTTGCGTCACTCCAGAGGTGCTACTAAGTCTCACTATAGATACTGTTGCGCTATTTTGCAGTTTGTCCATTAAACGAGGCTTATTCAGAGCCGGTCGAACTACTTTGCTGCATGGTGAAGGCTGTCCGTCCGCAAAAGAAGTCGTACAAAATTATGCTACGTCGGTTAAAGCTGTGCTGCTTGAATGAAAACGGGACCAATCGAAAAAATAAATATGTAGAATGGCCCATGAAAGCCACGCTATGTTGAGGCTTGTGGTGTTTCAATTGATTCGGCTGTACTGGACTGGGCTGTACTGGAATGGATGATTGACAGAACGACTTGATGTGTTGTCACCATCAAGATGTTTGCCGGGATCGTGCAGAAGTTCTTGCGTCATATTCTCGAAAGAAGCAAATCGTTTTTCGCCCAGTACAGGTGTGAATATAATTTTTCAAAAATATTTCGAAAAAACAATATATATATATATATATATATCAAACGAACCACAAGTATGATGTTAACTTCGTGGTGCAATCTTACAATCGCTTCATTAAAAAAAATAAAAAAGTGTGAAAAAACAGTGTTGCAAAATATTAGCAACAATAACATGCTAACAACACAGCTCTTGTTTGTAAAGAATAGTCGATACTACAGCTGATATACGATCCCGGGAATAAAATGTCAGGAATATTGTCTAGCTAAATCAATCGTTCTATACCTGCAAAATATTCTACAGCTCAGTCGTTGTTTCGAGCTAACGGCGAAGCTTATGTTTAAACCATGGGTCGTACCGAGCATCTCTCGGATAACGAAAAGACAATAATTGAGACATATGCTAAGCTCGGTCATACAGTAACTGCTATGGCAATCAGATTAGGATGGCGTAAGAGCACCATCAGCAGGTTCTTACACCCTGGGGTGAAACAAAGGTGCAGATCTAACAGTAGGCGCAAGCCAGTTTTGACTATTCGGGATCGGCGTCGGATCATACAGTTAGCAAATGGCTTCTTCCAGGATCAGGACCACTTTGGAACTGCCAGTGCACCGATCCATAGTGTACCGAGTGTTGAGTTCTGATAAAAACGTGCGATACGCGAAAAGGAAGCTTATGCCACGACTGCAACCGAAGCACATTGTCGCACGGCGTGAATTTTCGCATAGATACCAGACTTGGGATAACGAGTGGAAAAAACATCTCTCGGATGAAAAGAAATTTAATCTCGATGGCCCTGACGGCTGTCAGTACTATTGGCATGACTTTCGGAAGGGACCTAAATTGTTCTCGAAACGTGTGGCCGGTGGTGGTTCGTTGAAATATTGAGGCGCGTTTCGATATAATGGAAAGTCTGATCTAGTCGCGATTGTGGGCCGAAACAATTCCGACAAGTACCAGCGTATCGTCGGTTCCCAGTTAGAAGCCCATTTCAGAAGAATTGGGGGACCCGACGCAGTTTTTCAACAAGACAACGCCACGTTTTATACTTAAGCTAGCACTATAGCCTTTTTTCAAGAACAAGGAGTGCCACTTTTGACTGGCAGGCATTGAGTCCTGACCTGAATCCCATCGAAAATCGTTGGGGACATTTAGTGAAGTAGATTTACGCAAATGGTCGACAATATAATAAATTGTCGGACCTCAAAGAAGCTGTCCAGCAAGCATGGACTGATATTCCACTTTCGTACTTACAACAGCTCATTAACTCCATGAAATACCGAGTTTACGATTTGATTCAGAAGAAGGGAAAGTTTGAAGAAAACGAAAGACCCGTTTTTAGAATAAAACATGTAGTATCAAATAAGTCCTACCGCCCTGCTAAGAATCGAATACTCCGTAAGGTGTTATTGTTGCTAATAATTTGCAACACTGTTTTTTCACACTTTTTTATTTTTTGTATGCACCGATTGTGATATTGCAACGAAATTAACATCATACTCGTGGTTCGGCGTGTACATCATGCCGTGTTATTAAATTAACTTAAAATTTCCATTCACTAAAAAAGCCATTCAAATAAATCAAGCCGAAACTCTCAGAACTCTGAATAATAAAAGTGGACGATTTTCCCACTTCGTCCCGTCGACTTGGTGCATTGATTCATTTCAGCAATATAAGTTCGATAATTTGCTCAATTTAGCAATCGACTTGCGCATTTACTTACTGTCTATTTTCGATCGATTTGACCTGTCACAGTAGCCGAATGCGGCGGGCACATTTAAAGGCTGCTGGCCGTGTCGTTGTTTGAGTATCGTGTCTGATTGATAGGGCTCTGCATTATGATAAATATAGGTGGCGGTGGTTACACGACAACCTGCTAATATCATGTTGTGCTGCAGTGAATTTTAGATATCGCAATAAAGGGTTGCAATGCCGGTCGTAGCGGTGGGCTGCCGAGGAAAGGGGTGTCGGTCGAGCAAAAATAAAGCTAGCGGCATTCATTCCGCGTTGGACTCTTGGGTCACCTGCTGTCCTTGCTAGGCAACTTGCGCAGAACGGCCCGTGGGGCAGAGAGCCTAATCGAGACTACGAACAAATTAGTGGCGACAAAGTGTTAATAAGCTTTTACGGCAAAGAAACGCAATAAAGCGGTCTGCTTCAGCAGAAAACGACATTTAGGTGGTTTAGAGGACGGTCAGCGATGTCGCTTCCTAGCAGCGGAGGCTATATTGTCCCGACCACGTCCTTGCGCCAGCACTCGACCTTTTCGGAGAAGATGAATAATCGTAGTCATCTTCTTAAAGTCAATTAACGAACTCGTGCCTCTTGAATATAAGCAAATAAAACTGTAACTGCCTAAAAAAAATAACGAACTTTATAGAGCTATGTGTGAGTATCCAGGCGCGACGCGAGTCTGATGGCATACTTGACCTCCGTGAAACTAAATTTATGCGCCGTTTCGTAAGTTGGGAGATCAGCCTTTGTCCCCGACGACCCGACAAGGATGTTGCACGAGGAGCTGCTGGACAACGTTCCGCTAGACCGTCGTCTACAACGGTCCAAGAAGTGTCAAGATAGGATAAAACACGCCAAGTTCTGTGACTTGGCTCCAAGAACAGGAAGCGTCGTTCTCGGCCGGGTTCTCTCTGTTCATAGCCGCCGCTTTTGCTCTCTCCATTGCAGGACATTGCGACAGGGCCGGAGCAACACTTACTCCCAACCTGCTCGAGCTGCCAAATCGCGGGCGGATGAATGAGGATCATTTCGTAGGAAGAAAGCAGATACACGCAGAATTTTAATCAAATCTCTGGTCGAGGAGGCCGAGTCTGTCGGTGGCTACGAGCATAGCGAGGCAAAAGATAAACAGCAGTACAGCCGTCGGCGTGTCGCAGCAGCAACGCGTGTGATTGGCAGCCGCACACTGCAGTCGCAACAATTCCTAGGAGTTTTTTTTTTGGCAAAAATCCTAGAGATGCGGTGATCCATCGCCGCATGCAGAGCCAACGAATGGCAATCCATAGCGATCCAAGTGATCCGCTCGTTGACGATGTCGATAGTGCGTGATGCCATAATCGACAAAGGATGCCAGCAGGTCAGTCTAGAGACACGCCGATCAAATCTGGATGGATGCAATAAAGTTCAACGTGGAAATGCGACCGCGATGCTAGGCTTGCTGCCCTCAGACTGTGGTTTACTAGGATTGACTTGATTTATATTATGATATATATATATATATATATATATATATATATATATATATATATATATATATGAAACAACAGCATACGAAATCGCCGTTAACTGCAATCAATTGAGCCGGGTCTTGTGGCGCCGAGAACGCGAGGAGAAAATAAAGAAAAGCAAATAGAAGGTAATTATTCCGATGCTACATATATAGCATGGAATGGAAAAAGTGCTGTAGACCTAATTATGAGTACCTCTAGTGAACCGGGAGCCTATATAAAGGACCATAAAACGATCATTTCAGCGGAGCGGAAGCACTGTAAGGTTACCTTCAATCTTACTCATACGAGTAGAACTGGCGGTGACAAACGAAATCCCCTCGGCCGCAAGATAAGTCTCAGAAATTAGAACAAGCCTTACATCTACTCCCAAATGAAGTAGAAGTAGACACAGACTTTTACGAGCGCTCACTTCGGTGGGCCATTCAAGCTGCAGCAATACATAACAGCAACACTGCGACAAACCAGAGACACAAACCATGGTTTGACCACGAATGCAAAACCATTAAAGGTCGCATATGTTGCCACAACGATTGGAGCTTGTCGGGGTTGGCAAACCTAGCTGAGCTGAAGAAAAATATAAACGAATGATTATGAGATAAATATATGAATACGAGACTGCGCAACGCATACATCAGTACGAGAC